>CAIGQZ010000749.1:2314275-2327952 GCA_903798205.1 Danio tinwini
GACACCATACCGGACAACGCGCTTCACCTACCGAGCTATCAGCTGTTCAGAGCAGATTGCGACGAAGAATCGACGCGGAAATCGTGCAGTGGCGGGACGTGCTTTTACATCAACGAAAGGTGGTGTTCAGATGTAACAGTTTTAAAGAAGATGTGCTGTCCATATCTAGAAGCACTGTTTATTAACTGTAAGCCTTTCTACTGCCCGCGCGAGTTCTGCTCGTTCATTCTCGTCAGTGTTTACATTCCTCCGCACGCACATGCGTGCCAGGCGATACAGAAACTAGCTGATCAGATCATGGTGATAGAGCAACAACACCCGGACTCTGTTTTAATAATTCTCTGGAATTTTAACAAAGCAAAACTATCCCGTGAACTGCCAAAATATAGACAGCATGTTACATGTCCCACAAGAGACAGTAACATATTGGACCACTGCTATACCACTATAAAGGATGCATACCCCTCTGTCCAGTGAGCAGCTTTGGGGCACTCTGACCACTGTTAGATTCATCTCATACCAACCTACAGGCAGAAACTGAAAACCGCCAAACCTGTATTAAGATCTCTGAAAAGATGGACTAACGAAACAGAGCGGGATCTACAAGTCTGTTTCGATCTCACATATTGGAGTGTCTTTGAAGCTGCTGCAAATGATTTGGATGAGCTCACAGAGACTGTAACATCTTATATCAGTTTCTGTGAAGACGTGTGCATTCCTACCAGGACACAACTCACATACAACAATGACAAACCATGGTTCACTGTAAAACTCAGACAACTATGCCAGCCCAAGGAGGTTGCTTACAGGAATGGGGAGAGGGCCTTGTATAAGCAGGCCAAATACACACTGGAAAAGGAGATCAGAGTCGCAAAAAATAACTATTCTGAGAAACTAAGGAGTCAGTTCTCTTCCAGCGACTCAGCATCAAAGTTTGAAAACCATTACAAACTATAAAACACCATCCCTAAGCACTGTAGACAACCAACGACTTGCAAACGACCTGAATGAGTTTTACTGCCGGTTTGAGAAAACCCCCAACACACCCACTCAGAACTGCTCTTTACATCACCATTATTATTGGCCCCCATCTTCACCCTGATCTTCAACAGATCACTGGAGCTGTGTGAAGTGCCCTCATGTTTCAAATGCTCCATCATCATTCCCATACCAAAGAAACCCAAACTCACAGGACTAAATGACTACAGACCGGTGGCGCTGACATCTGTGGTCATGAAGTCTTTTGAAAAACTGGTGCTGGCCCACCTGAAGGACATCACTGAACCCTCACTGGACTCTCTTAAGTTTGCCTACAGAGCAAACAGGTCTGTGGATGATGCAGTCAATATGGGACTGCATTATGTTCTGCAACACCTAGACAGACCAGGGACCTATGTGAGGATCTTGTTTGTTGACTTCAGCTCAGCTTTTAACACTATCATCCCAAAACGTCTCCTGCCCAAATTAACTGAGCTCGCCATGCCCATCTCTGTATGTCAGTGGATCAACAGCTTCCTAATGGACAGGCAGCAGCTGGTGAAGCTGGGAAAATTCTCATCCAGTACCAGCACAATCAGCACTGGCGCGCCCCAGGGGTGTGTCCTCTCCCCACTGCTCTTCTCCCTGTACACGAATGACTGCACTTCAAAAGACTCCTCTGTCAAGCTCCTAAAGTTTGCAGACGACACCACACTTACCTGCCTCATTCAGGACAGTGGCGAGTGTGCTTACAGACAGGAGGTTAAGGAGTTGGCAGTCTGGTGCAGTCACAACAACCTGGAGCTGAACACGCTCAAAACAGTGGAGATGATAGTGGACTTCAGGAGAAACCCCCCTGCTCTCCACCCACTGAGCATCATGGACAGCATTGTGGCAGCAGTGGAGTCATTCAGGTTCCTGGGCACCACCATCTCTCAGGACCTGAAGTGGGACACTCACATTGACTCCATTGTCAAAAAAGCTCAACAGAGGCTGTACTTACTTTGTCAGCTGAGGAAGATTAACCTCTGCTGCTGAAACAGTTCTACACCTCCATCATTGAATCAGTCATCTGCACATCAATAACGGTCTGGTTTAGCTCCACTACCAAATTCGACCTCCGAAGACTACGTTGAATAGTTCGGACTGCTGAGCGAATCATTGGTACAACCCTCCCTACTCTACAAGAACTGTACTTATCCAGAGCGAGCAGAAGCGCTGCCAAGATCACTCTGGACCGCTCACACCTAGCACACTGCCTCTTTGAACTTTTACCTTCTGGTCGACGCTACAGAGCACTGCGCACCAGAACAGCCCGACACAGAAACAGTTTCTTCCCTCAGGCAATCCATCTCATGAACTCTTGATAATAATAATTGTGGAACCAACATCACTACCTGCTATACACTTTTTTATACACACATACACTTATTTAACAACACACTATACATGCCAATTTGCACATAACAGCTGCACATATTATGTTGTATATAGTAATACACCTGTCCATACACTTGTCAATTTGTATATTGCATTCACTACTTTTTAAAATATATTTATTATCTGTTTTTTAGTCCTGTCTCTAATTCTGTTGCACTATAGAAGCTCTGTCACGAAAACAAATTCCTCGTATGTGTGAACCATACCTGCCAACATTTGTCTTTGAAAATCCGGAAGGGGAGGGGAGGGAGGGTGAGCAGAGCGACTGGGGGTGCCTGGTCTGTCGGCGATGCAGGGGTGTTACGCCCCATTTACAGGGGGCGTCAGCTTCAAAGCTTCCCATTCACTTTGAATGGGTGACGTCAGACATTGCTGAACTGCTTTGTGGATCCGTCGGCCCTGCTTAAGTGGCGTTGATCGCAATTATTTATGATATTTATAAAATTTCTGATTTATTGTATTTTATTAAACTACCCCCACCCCAACCCTAAACCCAACCGTCACAGAAGCGTAAAAACAGTAGTTGTACTGAGTATTATTTATCTTATATATTAAATTACCCAATAAATTGTATTTTTTTAACCCCTACCCCCACCTCAACCCTAAACCCAACCGTCACAGTACTGTAAAAATATAAATTATTGTTATACAGTGTCATAAAAAATGCCCTTATATTATTGTGCATATTGCACTTCTGGCCTGCCGCATATCCAATCTAGACTTTACCCTGCAGAAGGTGGGACCAATGTTTGGACTTTCTCAACTCTTCCAAGTGCCGATGGAAGCGCCAGCCAATCAGATTGCTGTATGCAAATACACCAGCTCAGACAGTAGCCGATTGCTGACTAATTTCATTAGCTGACGCTGCTATGTTGATCGCGTCAGCCCCAACTTCAGAAACGCCCTCTGTCAAGCATTGACGCTGAAGCCCTATGTGTGTACCAATCACCTAAGGAAGGGGTTGAAATTCCGTGAGTTTTCCGGGAGAAATGACAAACCAGGAGGTGGGTCTGAAATACGGGAGACTCCCAGGAAAAACGGGAGTGTTAACAGGTATGGTGTGAACATACCTGGCAATAAAGCTCTTTCTGATTCTGATCTATTATAATTTATCCTGAATGGTTGATTGCTAAATATATAGTTATTTTTTTATTTTATTATTATTATTTTACTACAGCTATGTCATTTGTTTTCTAACATTATAAATAGGGCTGGGCGATAATTCGCTAACGATAATTATCACGATATATATTTTTTCGCTAAAACAATAATGACAGTTTGATAAGTGTTTGATATTATTTACGCCTTATGCGGAATGCTGCGGAGGCATTTTGCAGCCTGCCCTTCCGGATGCAGCACGCAGAACAAGTTTACAGCCATACATTGTTAGTTGCACTTGGAGGAGTAAGAAAAAAATAAGGTAAAAAAAGGTCACAGTCACTTACATTGTTGACAAGAAACGTCACTAGACTTTAGTAGTCTGGAGCTACTTTGTTTTTTTTTTTTTTGCAATCCGACACAAAACAGAAATGTGCACTGCAAACTGCGCAGACAACTCGTTCCATTAAATGCAGGCAACACCAGAAACCTGTTTCATCATTTAAAACAACACCACCCTTATGAAGATTATAAGAAATTACAAACAAGAGTGGGTAAATCAGCGCAACAACCCAGCAGAGTTTTATGTCATCATTTTTGAAAGCTGCGCATTACGAGGAAAAAAAAAACAAACAAAAAAAAAACGTAGAAAAGACAGCTATTACAGACAACACAATCTCAATGAACACTTGATTCTTGCTGTAAACTACAGGCTGCATTATTTAAGGGTATTTGTTACGACATTGATAGTATCATTTGTTGTCAAGCTTATGTTTCCTTTTTAATATTAAGATATTTTCATACCACTATTACCACTATATCCCTAATCGATGGTAAAATAACCAGCCTTTCTATATTTAAAAGGACATAATCACCGAGGAGAAATCAGACGCTAAGACAGCTTTAAAAAAATGACATATTAAAAAATGCAGCAAATATAAGACAGACGTTTACAACAGCACTGGCTCATTTATTGAATCCTTATTTTCCATGGAGCTAAACATCATCCACCCGCAGTTGTTTAAGACTGGCACGAACAAAAAATATATACACTTTATATATTTTTATTTGAAAAGTTATCTTTTGGCAACACATTTTTTTTTTTATATAATGTGTAACCTAATTTTAGTGTATTATTGTTGGTCAGTTATCTACAACATAAAGAACGAATAACATCTGAGGTGAAGCGCTTTAAAACAAGTCCGCTATAGTATTTGCTTTAGTGCCAAAACAATCTATTAAACTGATTTCATGGTTTCAGTTTAATTTGTTTAATCAAGTCGTAAGCAGCATGAGCTGGACAGTGTTTACAAAGTATTCGCAGCACTGAGAGTATTCTTAGATTAACTCAGAAGAATAAACTTGGTCTAAAGGTTGAGAGAACTCAGAAACTCATTGTGTGAATTGAGACTTGTAAAATGAGAGTCTGCATAGGCCTATTTCTGCCAGTCTATCAGATAAAATTGGTTAAAACATCCGCTGATATAACGGAGATCTGCGCATAACAGGGTTTTAGGCGTCTTGCAATATGCGATGTCAAGAGGGTGACTCCATAAGTAACTTAAACTGCACAAACTTGCTTATGTAATGCATGGACGCATCTCACAGCACAAAGCATAACTAAACCTTTAAATTTACATGCTTAATCAGTCATCGATAAGGTCTATTGATTAAAGGATTATTGACAATCAATAGACTATCAAGAAATCATTAGCATCCCTAAATAAAATATTAAAATTCAGAAAATTGTCACAATTAACTCATCTTTTCTTGTTTCAAACCTGTTTTACTTTTTTTTTTTTTTTTGATGTTGAACAGAAATGTCCAATAACTTGTAGGGTAATGTCTTTGGTTTTTAAAAACGTGAACAGTAAATGCTGAATTAGGATTGTTCTTTTGTTTATTATTTTTTATTTATTTTGTCAGACAGCTAAAACATTTCACAAAATGTGTTAAATCAGCTGCACAAAGGGATTAGCATGCTGAAAAGCCTTTAATTAATAGATATAAAGATTTGACATTTATCATGATAATTATGGATATCGACTGATATGAAATTATTTTTCTTAATAATTGTTTTTTTGCCATATCACCCAGCCCTAATTATAATATGTTATAATATTTTATACAACAGTTCTGTCTGATTCTTGAATCTGATTGGCTGTTAGCCATGTGATATTCTTTAAATAACAGCACTCGTCCAGCCTCTTAACCCTTCACCCTTGTGTAGGTCGTGCTGTCGCCTCACAGCAAGAACGTCGCTGGGTCGCAGGTTCGAACCTCGACTAGGCTGGGTTAGTTGGCATTTTTTTGTGTGGAGTTTGCATGTTCTCCCTGCGTTCGCGTGGGTTTCCTCCGGGTGCTCCAGTTTCCCCCACAGTCCAAAGACATGCGGTAAAGGTGAATTGGGTAGGCTAAATTGTCCGTAGTGTATGAGTGTGAATGAGTGTGTGGATGTTTCCCAGAGATGGGTTGCGGCTGGAAGGGCATCCGCTGCGTAAAATCGTGCTGGATAAGTTGGCGGTTCATTCTGCTGTTGCGACCCCAGATTAATAAAGGGACTAAGCTGACAAGAAAATGAATGAATATTTATAATTTCAGATCATTAGATTCAGTGCGTTGGCCACCATCAGTCTGTCTGAGCAGACCAAAAAAAGTGATAGTTGACTTTTCACCACTAGATGGCAACAGAGACTGCATAATAAACTCTTAGAGGAGAAAAACAGCATTTTCTCAGCGTAAGCTTCAAACTACAGCTGAAGAAATCTTTATAAATCAGGTAAGTGACATTCTGAGTCGATCTCGCTTGAATTTTGTAGTGCTGTATTATACAACAGTAATCTGGTAGTATTTGCTTTGCTCTGGCTTTTTCAGGGTTAATTATTGTGATCTCCCAATTGCAAAAGAGAAATACTGTGAAATTTCTCTAGACTGGTAGCATTTTGTGCCGTTCAGCCTTATAATCTTAAAATGTCATCACTTTAGACATTACGCTAGAGAATCATTCACATACTAGCTCTAAAGTGACGTTGGTGAATGAGCAATGGTTTCTGCTGTCCTGACCATCAGCTGCAGATGTGAAAGAGTGGCAGAAAAAGTAGTTTCTTGTACAAAATAAATTTTAGACTCTCTGTGTTTTTGATTTTCTTTTTTATACACTGTTGTATAAACGCAATATCGCACTCAGCATTATTCGTAGCTACTCGTGTGATATTGCTCATATATGTTATAATAATATGTTTTTTAATAACACGTGTAACATTTGTCATGTGACTCATACCAATAAAGCAAGATTAAAGAGAGAGAGAGAGAGAGAGAGAGTGAGTGAGAGAGAAAAAAAAAAGAATAATACAGGAAGTCTCTTTACTTTACGCAGTTGCAGGATGTCTGTTCTCTCTTCTCGTGGGGATCTGAGTGTGGAGCGGGACTCACTGCGGCCAGATTCTGCCAAACTGTTCCCTGATCCTGACAAACACACAGACACAGAGAGAATTGCAACATATATTACTGACAAAAACATTACAGGTATATTGACTTCAGTGTGTGTGTCTGTGTGTACCAGTTTTGACATTGCAGCGTGAGGATGTGCGGAATAAGAAGCTGTTGGGTTTGGGAGCAGAACCTGTCGGAGAGCACGGCTTCACAGCGGATGCATCTGAAACAGACGAGTCATTAAATACTTTTTTTTATTACGTTAATTAAGACTTGGTTCCCACTAATGCAGCTTCAGTGAAACAAGGAACTGTTGAGGTAAATTAGTTTCACAAAATCCAAAGCTGTCGTTCAACATCAACAAAATGAAGTACCTCTGAAACAGCACTGCCCTCTGGTGGACACAGTTCTTTATTCTTTTTCACAGATGCTAGCTGCGTCCCAAATGACACACTATACACTTATGCACTATGTACTTATGCACTTACACACTCAACAGCATAGTATATATATGTAGTGTCGTCCCAAATGGAATACTAATATTTTTTTACTAAGTGGAAACTCAAACCATTTCCCAGACGACGTTTGATGGTTGCCAAATTAGTGAAATAAATGACCAAAGTACCAGATAATACCTGCCATGAATATAACTGCAATTACCATCGAGGAGCGTTATAATCACTCTCGTAAGAGAATTTTGAATAAAAAAATAAAGCATTCCAATACGTGCGCCCGAGAGCTCCGCTCCTTCCCCTACATGAGCAAAGCTGTGGTCGTTGAGTGCGTGAAGTGTCCATCATTCCACACTTTATTTCACCGATTGAATGAGTGCATCATCCGGGTAATTAAAGTGCACTTATTATTTTAGAGTTTTTAGTGTGAACGCACTACTTACACTATTTATACTATGAAATGGCATAGAATAGTGCATTAGTATGCGATTTGGGATGCACCTCATGTTTTTACACCCCTAACTACCAAGGAGTTTCAAGAAGATTGTGCAATCATTTTTTTATTCATGTCATGATCCAAAATATTTTATAGGGAAGAATCTGTCAATACAAAAATATTGTTAAAATTGTTAAAAATTTGTTAGATGAATTAATTTCCATATATCCTATTTATGTTATTTTTTATATAAGCATTCTTTAAAAACAAACCAAAGTTAATGTTATAAATGTATGTGCTTCTTGATATAATCGCATGCTCAACTGTAGTTTCAATCAGTTGAATGAATTGAATGTGATTGGCTGTCAGCACAAGTTAGTACAAAGTGACGTCATTGAGTTCAGCACATCTGCTCATTAATTCATGAGAAAGACTTGGTTTAAACCAATCAGCGCACTCTATTGTGAATGAGATACAACTTCATTTATATGCATGATAGCGTCGAAGACTCTTTTTACCTGTTACAGGGTAAAGTCTAGATCGGATACGTGGCCGGATGGAAGTGCGTTATGCACACTAATATAGCAGCATTTTTTATGACACTGTATAACAATAATTAATATTTTTACAGTAATGTGACGTTTGGGTTTAGGGTTAGGGTGGGGGTAGGGGCTAAAAAATACAATTTATTGGATAATTTAATACATAAGATAAATAATACTCTGTACTTCTTTTTTTACGCTTCTGTGACGGTTGGGTTTAGGGTTGGGGTGGGGGTAGACGTTAAAAAAAATAAATCGGAAATTTCATAAATAACATAAATAATTCTCGTTAACCTCCAGCCGCAAACGTATCAGATCCAGCAACAACCCTGTTACAGTGTTCAGACACCAGAGAGACACCATGTTGTGTTGACAACCGTAATTAAAACAAGTGGATCCACATGTGTGGATTACAGTGGTCTGCTAACACGTGACAAAAATGTGTTTGTAAGGAACTTTTTTCACCCGAGAACTCTTTAAATCTGAAAATGGTGAAATCTGGATTTGCCGCTCGTCTCCTTTTTAAAAAAGATGCGGTTCCAGTTGGTGTCGATTGTCCTGTCTCTACGAGTTTGGTAAGACTGGTAAGTGTGTGATCAAAGTTCTTTGTTTGTTTATTAAAATGGCAAAGTTAGTTAATATCGTCAGGATTACTCTTTCAGTTTTTAAATACATACCTTAGTCAAAATGATTTGGTTACTAAGTTTACAGTAATATCTCTACAATATTATGGGCTGAAAATCCTCCATTTCCTCTCAGATCTGCTGTAAATGCTGCTCTCTGAATCACTGTCTATCTCCCCTGCGTCTGTGTTTGTGTTGCTGCTGTGAAAATCAGCATGTTCACATACTGAAACCCGCCTTTTCATGCTTTCACCACTCAACACTCCCACCTAAACAAAGCTGGACTTTGCTGACTTTTTTTAAACTAGAGATGTAAACACACACTGCTGAGACAGGGGGAGTGCTGTCTCAGTTTTGCTAATAACTTTAAGAGTGACTGATTTTTATTTTTTTGTTATATGGTGGATACCTGTGCGACTGATGGATCGCTGCAAAGACACCGTATGAGAGGATGGAGAAACCTGATCAGCACTCTGACAGAAAGAGAAAGAAATAAGCCAAAATATAATAAAAAGTCTTAAATGGCATGACATTTAATAATAATAATATGCATTTATAACAATAAAGAATGACATATCAGGAGTGTGTGTGTGTAGTGCTTTTGGTGGTTTACAAGTACTGTTTTTTGCAAAATGTCATAGGTTGTAATCTATTAAGGTGGTTTACGAGAACATGCCTGATGCTTAAAAATCATACTTCTGACGTTCAAAATTTGCCACAGGTTTCCTGTAAGGGTTGGGTTTAGGGCCATATAATTAGCATTTTTACAGTAAAAATATGGACACACTTTACAATAAGGTTTCATTAGTTAATGTTAATGTATTTACTAACATTAAAATACAGCATTTATTAACCATAGTTCAGCATTTACTAATGCATTATTAACATCCAAATTCATGCTTGAAAACATTAGTTAATCCACTCTGAGTAAACGAGCTAACAATGAATGATTTAAGTTTATTAACTAATGTTAACAAACATGAACAAATACTGGATATAAATGTACTGATCCTTGTTTGTTCACGTTAGTAAATGCATTAACTAACATTAACTAATACAACCTCTTTTGTAAAGTGTTACCTAAAATGCATTATGCCTATGAAGATGCATAAGTGGTCCTAGAGGTCCTAGTAAACAACCAATACCAATATTAGTGTAAGTGTGTGTGTGGGGAACTCACTGCACATCTCTGTTTCAGGCCGTTGGGTGGAGAACTGCTATCTGAATCACCACTAGAGGGACACAGAGACCAACAGTAAACTAGTAGCAAAACTACCAAAGCATTTTGACAGCTGAAGTGCACTAACTAGATAACTAAATAAAACAAAATCATCAGCACTAACCACTTCATGAGCATTAATTTGAAAGAGTTCTATATAAATAATTTTTTTTGTAATATTTAGCTGTTCATCGTTGCTAGTAATGTGGTATCTGACAGAGATTACCACAACAAACTATTAACCCCAGCATGCATACAAAGAGAACACACAAATGCAAACCATTCGATTCACTCTTACCCCGAAACACTTCCTGTTCCTCCGTGCTTTGTCGTCGTCGTCACCGCCGCCAAGCTACTTCCTGTTTTTACAGTGATCTTCTGCAATCTGTAAGACATCAAACACTTATTAGTCAATAGCCTGCTGATAGCATCAGACTTTTTTCTTACAAATATAATCATTCAAAAGGAGTGGTTCTGATGCTCACCTGGCTGTGCTTTCTAGTAACTCAAGACTTTAAACAGGCTTTAAGACATTAATGAAATAAAGACACACGACAGAAGGTAACAGTGGTTTCCTTTACAACCACATTGTCTGTGATGACAAAGTATTAGCAAAAAAATAGCATGTCCTTTAAAAGACTTTTCATTGCTGTGCATTAGTGAACAGGCTTCATTGCTGCATCAACTCTGAGGCCTAGCAGTGTTTCCAGTAGAGGTGGGTGAGGTAATTGATATAGATAACTCTGGGCAGATGTAATAATAATAATAATAATAATAATAATAATAATAATAATAACAACAATAAACATTATTATTATTATTATTATTATTATTATTATTATTATTATTATTGTTGTTATGTAATTTTAAGAGTTTCTAATCTTACAATTTCTGATTCTTAGTTTAATAATAATAATAATAAATTATAAACAACAACAATAATAATAATAATAATAATAATAATGACCATGTGTTATTATTATTATAATTATTATTATTATTTAATTTTAGAGTTTTTAATCTTAAAATGTCTAATTATTAAAAGTTTTATAATAATAATAATAAATAGTATTAATAATTATAACAACAACAACAACAACAACAAGCACATATTATTATTATTATTATTATTAGTAGTAGTAGTAGTAGTAGTAGTATTACTACTACTATTATTATTAAATTTTAGAGTTTCTAATCTTAAAATTTCTGATTCTTAGTTTCATGATGATAATAATAATAATAATAATAATATCAATAATTATGATATAATAATAATAATAATAATAATAATAGTAAACAATAATAATAATAAATAATAATAATAATAATAATAATAATAATAATAAACACATATTATTTTATGATGAATAACTTCTACCCTTCATTTGTATTTAATATTTTTATATCTTCAATTGCATTTAACAATAATAATAATAACAACAACAATAAACAAGTATCATTATTATTATTATTATTACATTTTAGAGTTTATAATCTTAAAATGTCTGATTCTTAAAGTTTCATGATAATAATAATAAATAATAATAATAACAACAATATAATAATACTACTACTACTAATAATAATAAACTTAAAAAATATATTTTTTTATTATTTTTCTATCTTTATGATGAATAACTTGTAACCTTCATTTGTACTTATCTTTGGATAAAGGCATTAGATAATTTTGAATGATAATAATTACATTTTTTTTCATTTGGTTTGCATTTTTTATTCTTTTTTGTGTGTTTTTCTTAATAAAGAATATTATAATAGCCTAACACAATATAATTTCTCTCTACACATTTAAACAAAACAATAAAAGCACAAAACTTGCATGAGTGAACAAAAATGTTAAAATGTATTCTTGTACACGCAGTTAAAAACATAAAAAAATCTCCATATATTATTCTACTTTCCTACTGCCATCTCTCATCCATAGCAGTTAAAAGTGGCATGTAGTCACTACACTTTAATGTAAGGGAAGATTAGGAAAAAATATACTAAACTATTTATGTCGTTCAGCTAGTATCAACCTGACACCAATACCAACTTTGATATCAATTAAATTGACATTAGGATCGAATTTCCCACCTCTACTTTTCAGGGCCACATCACCCTTTAACTCATGTTTGACTTCCACATTTCCTGGACAGTTATATCCCCTGGGTCACTCACGTGCTGGCTCTGTCTCTCTGCTGCTGGGCTCGTTCTCTCTCCTGCCAGATGAGCAGGTTTCCAGGTCTCCTTTTCTCCTCTAATGTGGGACTAGATGGCGAGCCGCAGTCTGAACAGTCTCCGATCACAAATATCCTGGAAGGAAAAAGTTATAGAGTGAGATTATGTCTTGAACCCTTTTTTTCTTAAAAACATTAACCAGTTTCTACTGAAGTTTCCACTGAGTTAATATATTTCTGCAGAAGTTATGGTTTTATACATTAAATATAATCATTGGCTCTTCCCTTCTTTGTAGTGGAAGTCAAGCTATGGGTATTTTTGTAAGCAAATACCCATATTTCATTTCAAACTATCAACTCACTGCTTCCTGAGACATGTGAAAAAACATGTCCACCAGTTATAACTGCTTTCAGGTTTGAAACTGAAAATACCCTTGATTGTTAATGTGATGAGGGATCAAAAAACACAATAATAATAATGCATCTAATACAATTATGCCCTAAATAGTATCTTTAAATAGTATAATATAAATATAAATAGTATGTTTATCATCATTATATTAAATTTATGGCACTTTTTATCATCTCATTATATATAAAACATGCAATTCATATGCAATTGAATGGATAAAAATACTACTTATTAATTTATTAAGTTTTATCAAGGGCAACACCTAATGATATCTCATATCAAAGCAAGTTTGTTTTTAGTTTATGGGAATATTTAAAATAGTAAAACAGTGAAATATCCTGTCACAACCATTATATGTAAACACCGCCATCCAATTTCTGAAGAAATTATTTGAATATTTTAGTTGAATTTCTCCCCCTGAAGCAGGTTGCATTAGCATCTAGCACCAACAGAAAAAAACTAAAAGGTTACTACATCAAAGCCATGTTTTGTCAAAAGTTTAAGGTCAGTTTTATTTTGTATCTTTTTTATGTATTTTATTTTTTTAAAGAAAGTTATTTTGTTCATCAAAGCGCCATTTATTAAATGAAAAAAATGCTTAATTTTTTTATATTTATAAACATTTTAGTAACTGCTTTCTTATTATATGTTGTTTCAAATTAAATTATTACTCCAGTCATTATTACTTTTATTACTATTACCATTAATAATAATAATAATATTAATAATAAAAATAATATCAATAACAATAATAATATTAATAACAACAAAAAACAACACCAATAATAATAATAATAATAATAATAATAATAATAATAATAATTATTATTATTATTATTATTATTATTATTATTATTATTATTATTAT
>CAIGQZ010000749.1:2331534-2349766 GCA_903798205.1 Danio tinwini
AATATAATATAATATAATATAATATAATATAATATAATATAATATAAGTAAACAGTTTGGCCAAAAATTTTAATGTGCTTAATTAAAATTGTATTAAACTCAATATGTTGAACCTCAATATGTACAGTATTAACCTTTTATGTAAATTAAAGCTGAAAAACTGTAACCATTGGCAGTATTAAATATATAACATTAATGGTTACATGTTTCAGCTTTCTTCAGAAAGGTTTATGAAAAGTGAAGGGTGAGTAAATGCTGACATTGTCTGTGTGAACTATCTATTTAAATACATTTAAAGAAGCATTTACAGAGAACTGAATCCCTCAAGACACTTACAAAACTGGATCGGAAGCTACTCGTTGTGAACATAATACATAAATCACAATCACACTAAACTAAGTTGCTATTTATTTTTTTTATTTTAATATATTGTGCAGCCTTGACAGGATGCAAGAGAGTAACATTAGCATTTTGTTGTTGTTGTTAATATTTTTAAAGTAAATTTATGACCCTTTTGGACATTATTTAGATCACCGTAGTAACAGAAATAATCATGGGAGAGGGCAGAAAGGTATTAGACGATGTTTCTGTCAATAAAAAGAGCAGATATTATATCTGGCAGCAGTTATATTGTTGAATAAAGCAGATGAGTTCACTCAGCGACAACAAGATACTCAGTTGTACTGAAACTGTGGGAGGAAGCTCAGTGTTGACTTTTCCCAGCACTCCCTCACAGATTGACCTTGCACAATCAAAGTGGAAGTGGGATCCAGCACACTTTAATTAAGAAACTGTTTAAACATGCATTATAATTAACTGAAGGAAGTCACCATAACTTTCAAATCACACAGGAAGCAGACAAACATGTTGTTGTGTAATACTAAATGTCTTCTTTAAATATACCTGTGTATTTTGGTCACTACAATGAACAACACTGCACATCTTCTCTGTCTTGGCGAGCCTCACTGTCTTTTTTGCTGGCTAATTCCAGTCTTTCAGAAGACCTACTGGAAATGCTCCAGCCTGCTGCCATGAGACAGTACAATGTCTCCCTCCCCTTCATTTATCATGCCCATCCAGAATGAGAACCGATCTTCCCCAGCTGTATTCAAATGCATTCAAATTTTGGCCACTCTTTGTTATGTCAGTTTTTCCTGTATTGTCTAGTTTGAATGTGCCATGTCTACATGACTGATGTTTCTTCATGGACAAAAAAAATATGACAAAAAATATATATTTGATCCTTGGAATGAAAGTGTGCAATCTGTCTCACAGATTCTTAAAATATCAGATCCAGATCAGGCTGAAAGAATGAGCAACGTCTGTAAATTAAACACGTCTAACACAAGGAACTGTGTAAACTAACCTGATGATGCATTTACACAAATAAATAAGAGCTTCCTGTGTTTGTATTGTTCAAACGTTTCATCTAATAGGCTGGTCAGTTACTCTAACATACATCTCTACCCTAATGTTTACAAGTTTAGGGAAATCAACATTCACAATTAGCATTCAATGGAGTGCTTCTGTTCAGATGTCCCTCGTTTTAAGTATATTAGCAGGTGTTATTAAAGGAATAGTTCACCCAAAAAATGAAAATTTACTCAGTTTACTCCCCTTCATGTGGTTTCAAATAGTACTGACGCTTTTTTTTATTCTGCTGAACACCATTAAAGATATTTTGAAGAAAGATGGAAACCTGTAACCATTGACTTCCACAGTGTTTGTTTTTCATACAATGGAAGGTATTGGTCACATGTTTCCAGATTTCTTCAAAATATATGCGTTAAACAGAACCTAAACAGGTTCGCAAAAAGTTACTGGCGAGTAAATGATGACAGAATTGACAGTTTTGGGTGAACTATCCCTTTAAAGCCTGGTTTATACTTCTGCTTTGAGTGATCGGGGTGACCCATGGTGATTGCCTTGCACATAGTCATGCATTTATACTTCTGCGTGCTGTTTGTGTTGCTCTGCAATAACACTTCTGAAACACTAGCTGGCAGTAGGTTTTCATGTTCCTCTGTGTCGAGTTTCTTCGCTGGTATTTTGTTTTTCTGAACGCTACCCTAATGCAGGGGTTATCTAACTGTGGGGTGCCAGCACCTATTAAGGGGGGCGTGAGAATTTCAGGCATGCACTCAAGTAAATTATGATGCCAAATTTTATGCGTTCACTAGAGTAAATCTGATTAACGTTTTTTCCACAGCTAACTATTAGGCACCTGTAGAGTTAATGTGTTCAAGTATAATATATACAAATAAAATGAAGCGGATGCTTTTTTAAATGAATGACGGTAAATGAAAGTCAAACCGGTGAGCCGCCTGACAAAAAGTGCCCTTCAGAATCAAATCAGCAGGATGCTCTTCTGGATCTTTCACCAACTTTGAAGACACTACTGACTACGTTTACATGGACATCTGTAATAGTTATTTGTGTTAATCTGAATAAGACAATAATATAATTAAGGTGTTACGTAAAGTGCTTTTTGAATGTTGTGTCACCAGAATATCCACGTTTCCTGCAGAGTCTCAAATAATTTTGGGTGTTTCTTCTTTAATTTTTCAACTTTAACTGCAGTTCGGCAGTTTGACTTTCACTCATGAATATTTTATTCATGCCCCCATGACAAACTGGGGTATAAGACATGAATATGGAGTAAGGACTTGAGGAAGAGTGTTGTTTTAATGGAATTTAATACCGCACGCCGAATAGAAAGAAAAAAAACTTCTGCATTTGGTGATGTGCGTGTCTGCAGTCCATTACTGACAGCCCTGTGTGTGGATCTTGTCACAAAATGCGGCGAAAAGTCCTACATGACGGTAATAGTTTGATTACTTCAATAACGCCACTAATATATGCATACTCCACATTTCTTAATTCCATTTCTGTTTAGTTCAGTTATGACTTTATTCTGATTAAGTTAATCCAAAATCGCTGTTTACATGGTAGACTCCTAACCAGAGTATTGTCTTTATCATATTAAAGTACTGTTGCCCATGTAAACATACTCAATGTTTGAAACAACCACACCGTCAGGGCTCTGCGAACTTGGTTTTGCGAAGCAGCATTTTCTGTTTTTTAAGTACATCAAAAGCAAGTAGGCTATTGGCAATGGAAGATGATTTACGGTTAGTCGTGTCAGGAATCCAACCACAGATTAGCATGTTGTCCTTACAGAAACCGGCTCAGCCATCACACTGTATCAGGTAAGCTGTATATTTATGTTTCAATGTAATTAGTTATATGCACTTTAAATGCAGCAAGTAATATGTGAAAGATGTTTTGCACATAGATTTTAATTTTGGCTTGGGGGAGGGGTGCGAGTGAAATCAAATAAACTTGGGGGGGGCAACTCATCAGCGCTACCAAGCCAACCAATCACAGAGCTTTGTTGCGACGTGTAGTTACATTTTTTGAGAGTCAGTGTTGGCAACGGCGAGGGCTATGCGAACGCACGAAGGCTGCACCAGACCATGCGTGTGCGATTGACGCAGAAGTATAATAAATCAGCCGCAAGTGTCATGTGTGTGTTCTGTGTTTGTAAAGAGTAGAAAGGTCAGAATACATCAGTGCTCACCTGCTGCCTGTAGATTCGGGGCTCTGGGACGGTGTGCTGGCCAAACTTTCACTCTTTTCCTGTCATGGAGAGAAGTCAAATCATTTGATTAAATATTTGCAAGATGCATACTTATAGATAAACAATTATGCAAAGATACATTAAATAAAAAACAAAAAAGACAGTAATACATATTATAATCTTACAAATACATATATAAAAATGCTGTTTTTTGAAACTTTTTTATTAATCAAGGAATCATAAAATAATAATCATGTTTTAAACATTTTTAATGATAGCCAAGAACACTTCAAATATGACAGACTCCAAAGTTTAGTTGTTCTGAAAATGGGAGTATGAAAAGTTTGAGTTAAGTTGAAGGTGCATCAAATTATTTTTCCCCAAGAAAAAATTATTTAACTTTTAAAAAAATAGTGCTGTTGAGAGAATAGTAGTGGCTATGTTGAGATGCACATGACCAGCCAAACATTTCTTACATTATCAGGGATAATTCACCTATTAGACAGCCTTTTTTTCCAGGGAATGTATTGACCAAACTAAAATGCTTGCAAGTGTGCTATCTCTACAGTAAATACATTATATTTATAGATGTTATCTAAAAATATCTCTCTAGTTCATGAGGATGTCAATAGATGCATTAAATGTTAACGTTACCATAACAACAAGAACATGTTAGTTTTGCTGTCAGATCCCAAGACTTCTGCAACTTCATCCATTGAGTATTTTTGGACTATTTTATTAAAGTACACATGAATTTTTAAAACAAACCAAACTGATTTTGTGAGCTCAAATTGCTGGCTTTGAGGTAAACCATTCATCTGTGCATGTCATTAGGAAAAAAATAAGTGTTTGCCATTGTATCTAAAATGTAAATCTGAAAATGCCTTTCCTGATTGTTTTCAGTTAAATTCTCAGACTATGTCTGTCGGATGTATTGGGCGTGGCTAACAAACTTAAACATGCCCCTCCTATGGTCAGTGTTGACAACAAACAGAAATGGTGAGGAGGAGGAGTCCTTTAGGTTGTAATAACTCCCCTCAAATCCTTTTCTCCATCTTTCTGAATGAAATGCCTACTTTACTACATCCAATCAGCTCGCAGTAAAAAAAAACAGGCCACACCCACTCGGTTTCCTCATTTAATAATAATTTTTTCTTTAGGAACTGTGTCACAATACAAATAAAATTAAAAATAAAACAGTCACAGCTTCTGGTTCATGTGGACTTTAAAGCTTTACTACATTCCAAAAAATTTTTTTCTCTACTACATTAAAAAAAACACATCATTGCCCATTATTTTGGAACCTCTTTCAGTTTTATTTGTAAACAAAAATATCATTTTCAATGAAGTTGTTTTTTTAGATTCTTGAACTGGATTTTTCTGTCAAGCAAACTGTTCAGAATACCCACTTTCACACAGTGATACCGGTAAATATCCAGAAACAACTTTACTGGTAAATTCAAAAATGTGCTGAATTTTTCTGGAAAACACTGTTCTCACATCCATTCCAAAATACCAGTAAATTCTGACATCATTAGCCAGAAATGGCCTCTAAACGGCTGCACTTGTATTTGTAAACATAGAAGGGGTCGGGCTTTTATTTAAAGCTTTAGCATTATGCAGCTGCTTTGTCTAACCGCAGCTAAATATTTACACATTTTACTACATTACAAACTCTGTGGATGGATAAGTATGAGGTATATGCAGAGCTAGTGTTTCTTCCCATACCAATAAACTTCCGGTGAACGGTTAATGTGACTATTTTCCATTTTATACGGTTCCTTTTACAGCATCGATGCTGTAATATAATTAAAATATAATCAGTTAAACAGACTTCAGCGTTCATTTAGTTGCTGAAGCATAAAGCTGAGATGAAAAGCAGTTTACACGCATGTGCCCGTCAGGATCAGCAGGCAAGCACTGAAACTCCATTGGAAATACTGAAGTAAAATAAATGTAAATATTTTAAAGACATGCATACCTGTCAACATTGGAATGTGAAAATAAGGGATATACCCACTATAATAATATATTTTTTCTTTTGATTACATTAAATAACAGGTGTCACTTTAAAAATGCAAGTTATATAGAGAGCATTCAATTGCTTTCCTAACTTTTTATGCTCATTTAGGACGAAATTAATTGTGTTTGAAAAAACCCCCACCAAGATCGCCATCTTTAGATAGTATTATTCTTATTATTATTAATTATGTGTATATGTCTGTTTAAACATGCACCCGCTTTGTTTCAAATTGCGTGTACAGAATCTGTTTGGGAAACAGCCTCTATGGAGCACATCAGCTAACAGGCATGCACCATTATATGACCGTATGTAATAAAAGGAAAGGGAATCCCACCGTTTTTATATTTATTTCAAAGTGTTTTCATGCCTAAACAAAGCGAAAGCACAGAACAGACTCACATTTAAGAGCAAAGGGTATGGGATGCATATAGGGAGGCTCTGCTCTTTAATGTTTATTGCCATCCTTCAGAGAAAGACTGAAAATACGGGAGAAATACAGGAAAATACCTTTACAGGATAATAGCGGGATAGAACTGTAAAATAAGGGAGAATCCCGGAAAAAACAGGAGGGTTAACAGGTATGGACATAGTGTGAAAAAATGTATTTAATGCAGTGCTTTTTGTACGTTCAGAGACCCATTTTGTATTGTATATCAATCAAGCAGTGAAGATGCTGATTTTTCAAGAAAACAGATGATTTCGTAACTGCATACAGTTCACTGGAAGCTTTTGACCCAGGTTACTGACAAATGAAAAGTGCATGCTTCTGCATATACCTTATTGTGAACAACTTTGATGATAACATATGGAGGAACATAATATACATAATATGCGTGTGTGCTGGGGCTCATCGGAGCATGCGTCACGCAACTGAAGCAGAGCTTGAAGGTAAACAAACAGCAGTTCAACATAAGCATTTTATCGATAATTATTTACACAGTTGGCATTAAGAAGGAACTTAGAAACATTATCTGACTAACATCTAGCAACTAAATGTGTCTGGCAAAATATTCAAAGGCTTTTATTTTCATAAACAGCGCGGATGTGAATGTGTCTGAGTGTTCTGATTGGCTGGAGTAGACGTCAACGCTGGAGTACATTGGCGTTTCGAAGCGTAAATGCGCTCTTACTGGCAATTTTCCTTCTGCGTTCACACAGAGCAGCATTCCAGCAAATTATTGGTAATGTCACAACTTCTTTTTCCAGAAAATTGCCGGAACGAATTTACCGGTATTTTCAAAGGAGGCCTGTTCACACATGATCCCTTTCCGGAAAATTGTCTGTAATTTTCCAGAAAGGTCTGTATGTGTGAAAGGGGCTAATGAGTTTGAGTTAACGATTCACTTAATTCACAAGTGTGATTTAAAATAAATTACTGTCAATCTGAAAAAAAAAGTACTTTTACTGGAGTAAAGGAACTGTACTTTAGCATCTGTGTTGATTTGTGTACTTTGTTCACCACTGATCAAACTACTTTTTATAGTTTAAAGTCTCCTCCACCAACCATTCTTCACACCAACAGCATGCACTCATTACTGTTCATCTGCTCTGATGAAGTGAAATCAGATTAATCATTAGGTTGCATGTGAATGTTGCAAATACCGATATGTTTTGCTGCAAATATTTAAGAACATATATCTTACATGTATCTTAAATATATATTCTGTGTTCAGCTGCTTTGACACAATCTACATTGTAAAAGCACTATAGAAATAAAGATGAATTGAATATCTTCAGCAACCAAGATCACTGTCATTTCAACCACCGCATCCCGGCATCCCATAAAAACAAAAGCATTTATATCACATGTGCTGTTTAATGTAAGTGCAGTAAGTCCTCCTGACCTGAGAGGGCTCTGTAAGCCCAGGACGACACCTCTCTTCCTCTTCCTCCATTACACTGTTGTCTATGAAGTCCACTTGCTCCACTTCTCCATTCACTACAGAGAGAACCAAGAGTTATAGAAGCATTTCAGGACAGTCCACCAAAAGTAGGTCTGTGAATGTTTTTTTGTTGTTGTTTATTTTCTTTGACTGTGCTTTACTGGTATTGGTCAATAATAATTGGGGTGTCAAAATGAATACGCACCAACTATTTTAAAAGCCTATATATATGGATACATTTTGCTGCTTGTGAGTTAGGGTTAGTGTCTTTGACACTGAAGCTACAGTAGATACCAAGATCCCCTATGTCACTGCTAAGGGCACACTGCAAAAAGCTTTACCTCTCTCCCACAATTCAGAACATGTCGTTAAATTTAGTTTTTAGATTCATCTTTATTGTCATTACACATGTACAAGACAACGGAAGGTCTAACCAGGAGTGCAATAGCAGCACATGCAGGATATAGCTATAAGTTATAAGTAGGACCAGAGAGAATCTGCAGACTTTTTTTGTTATTTCTGAGGAGAATTTTGTAAAACAATCTGTGGATTTGTGCGTATTTTAGTAGTATCGTAACTAAAAACGTTATATATATGAAATAAAAAATAATACCGCTTTAACTTTTATTTAATGTTTACAATGCAAATCCATTTAAATCCACTTATTTGGTAAAGCATATAATATATCTACAAAAAGACAGAAAATATTACTTCACACACTGTATTATAAATAAATCATTAAATCAAAACAATGAACATTTTAATATTACTATTATCATATCCCAAAATATTTGTAAAATTAAGTTTAAAACTGAATACACAGTTACACACATTTGCACAAGCAAATACTTAGACTCAATGATGACTCAATGAAATCTGTGGAATTCTGCATGCAGATTCTGTGTGGGCCTAATTATAAGTGCAATTATAGGAAAAACTATGGTGATATTTACAGATGGATGTACTATGAACATTATACAGTATACAGGTTGTATTAATTATATTCAGAGATTTACAAATAGATGAACATACTGTACAGGTTGCTATTAATAATCAGGAATATGCAAATAGATATGAACATAATATACTGTATTATTATATATACACATTATAGTTTATTTGATATTTGATACATTCAAGAAACATGTTTTCTTTGAGCAGGTCAAATGGAAGGTTCAGTTCAAATATCTGACTGCTTGTATTTAATGGCAAAATTGTATATGTAAAGTAAAATAAAAAATTGAGTAGGCAGTGCACCATCAATGCATTACGATATAGATGCAATGCATTATGATATAGAATTGAACTGAAACAATGATTTGATGATGGTAAATGAACCAAACTATGAGACAAGTGTTGTCCACACCCCTAAATATCAGATTTAAATATATATATATATATTTTAGTCACAATTTTATTTAATATTTTAAATTAAATATATTTCATAGGGTGCTTTCACATCTGAGGTTTGGTTCATTTGGTCTGGAGCAAGGGCAACAAATGATACATTGTAGCATTTTCTGCTGTTTTTGGGTCTTTTTCACACCACACTGATGGCTTTGATCCGAACCAGTTGAAAAGAACCAAAATGCAGTCATGTGACAAAATCCACATCAATCATTGGCCAAATGTTATTGAGCATATTTCCTAAACTGCTCTTCGATTGGTCAGAATTAACTTGTGGCAAAATGCCAATGGAACTCCTGTAAGTAAACAAACTGGCAGACATAAAATGTCGCTGTGTTGGCTAATTGTATCCCTGGTCATAGTACATTATAGTTTGTATACATCACTTTAGACAAACTATACATTTTGTGAATGAAGCACGGCTGCAGCTGGAAAACAATGTTTTAATGCATTGCAAATGTCAAAGGCACATCGCAAGTCACTTCAGGAGAAGGCATGAATTAATTTAGCTAAACTGCGACATAGTCATCTTCCGGAAATATTACCAATGATACATCAGGTAATGTTTTTCCATCCATCCATCCATCCATCCATCCATCCATCCATCCATCCATCCATCCCTCCCTCCCCCCCCCCCTCTCTCTCTCTCTCTCTCTGTTTAAAATAGTTGGTAAAGTGTCAATAAATATTTTTCCTTTACATCCCATTAGATTGATTAGTCCAAAAAGGCACATTACTTTTTGCAGTTGGGTCTGTTTTAGTTTGGATCATGTTCTCACCACAAATGAACTGCTCTGGGGTTCGTTTGAAAGCGTACCGAGACCACCTCTTCAAGGTATGCTTTTTTTGGTCCACTTTTGGTGTGCACTCGAGTGAGATTGCTACATTAACACCTGCCCAAACAAACCACACCAAGAGGAAAAACAAACTGTAGTGTGATTCAGCCAAACTAAATAAGGCAGGTGTAAAAACACCCTTAGTTTAGCATATCTACAACAACAGAAAATTTAATTAATGAGAGTTTCATCCATGTTAAGCTTTGACACAATCTACAGTGTAAAACCGCAGCAGAAATAAAAAAGAACTTAACTAAAAATTGAGGTATTAATTATTGAATGATTATTTTCTTTTTAATGAAATTACTTTAAAACAGAGGTGCACAAAACTTTTTCTAATGAAGAGCCCAAAACCAAACTTGATTGAGGCTAGTTGGCTGAAGGTAAATATAGTTGCCATGGGTAATTTCCTAACTCATTTAATAATATTTAAAAATTACTAGAAACCATTGCTTTATATTAATTAATACAGTATTGACTTTTACATTTTATAATGAACTTATTTCAGTAAAAACTAAATGTTAACAACAGAATTACACTAGTTTTTGCCTTGATTTCCTCTATCCTCTATCCGTCGAGTGGCAGTATTTATATATTTTTTAAAATCTGATTCATTTACAACATTTACTTGAAGCATTTCATTTCATTTCAGTGTGCTTTTTTGCAGCTCAGCAATAAAACGAACAAAAAAAGGTTACATCAAATTATAAAAGACAATCTATACTTATAACCCTTTCCATAATTCTCTCTCTCCTCTCAGATGGGATGGTGGGCCAAATTAAAGGTTACAATGGGCTAACTTTGGGCATCTCTGCTTTAAAAGTTACACTTTCAAAATTAAACTTCTTATACATCTAAATAAGGCTTGGTGATATGACCTAAATTAACGTCAATTAAATAAACACTTTACCTTGATTTTGATTATTTTATTTCCAATATGTTTTTAAAGAGACAGTATTAACAGGATTTAAAAGAAACGAAACAACAATATAGTGAAATTACATCGGTTATAGGTTATGAATCTCAGTTTTGGTTTCTTTCAAATGATGAAAAGACAGTGCAGAGAAGCTTGGCGTAAGTGGAGGAAGACAAAAGTCTATAACACTATAATATCTATAAAGACAGTCTTCATGCTTTTAATGTGAAACTAAAAACCGCTAGGCAGACTTTCTTTTCAACCCTTATAAACAGCAACTTAAATAATGCGCATACACTTTTTGCAACGCTAGAGAGACTCACAAACCCCCCCAGTAGGATTCCCAGTGAACTAATCTCGGAAAGTAAATGTAATGGGTTTGCTTATTTTTTTACTGATAAGATCAATAATATCAGAAAGGCAATCAGCTCATCCAATCAGCCAAGTTGTGGCGAAGTCAGACAAGCTTAACCACAACTTAAAAAATCAGACATTATGTCTGATCTCATGGCAATTAATGGTAAACTCTTAGTGGAGATCATGCAAATTATGAAAACATCAACCTGCAGTCTTGACACACTCCCCACATCATTCTTCAAAACGGTGTTTAACCGTTTAGAAATGGATCTCCTAAAAGTGGTAAATGCTTTACTTCTCTCAGGGATTTTTCCAAACTCACTTAAAACTGCAGTTGTTAAACCCCTCTTAAAAAAAAAAAGCAACCTGGATAACACACTATTGAGCAATTACAGGCCAATCTTAAATCTCCCTTTCATTGGAAAAATCATTGAAAAAGTAGTTTTTAACCAGGTTAACACGTTCTTAAACTCCAAGGGGTGTTAAGACAATTTTCAATCTGGTTTCAGAGCACAGTACAGAGAGCGCTCTTATGAAGATAATCAATGATATCCGCCTAAATACAGATTCAGGCAAACTAAAAGTGCTGATATTGCTCGATCTTAGTGCTGCATTTGACACTGTAGATCACAGCATACTTCTGGATAGGCTGGAAAATTGGGTTGGGCTGTCTGGGACGGTCCTCAAATGGTTCAGATATTATCTTGAAGGGAGAGGTTACTATGTCAGTATAAGGGATTACTCACACTATGCTATCCGAACCGTGGCCAGGCCCTTTTTCCGGATTGTTTGAGAAGTGTGAGTGCTCTGAATCGGGCTCAAGCACAGTTCACTTGGGCGGCCCTGACCCGGTTGGAAGAGGTGGGCCTGAGTGTGGTTCACTTGGGCTCAGACGCGGTACGCTTACAGTGTGAGTGCAAGCGTGCCTAAGCCCGAAACTGAAAGCGAGACGTGACTTTTAAGGGACTGTTTCATATGGATTAATCAATCATTCGTACTGTTCAATGAACGCAAACTGTCGTAGATTATTAAAGACACAAACCCCTCACTGCACGTCAGCTGCGCCTTCAGCAAACTTCCTAATTCCTGCAGCACCATGACTTTATAATTGTTTACGAGCGTCAAAAGTGGCTGATCTGTTCAGCGAAATATTAGACTGTGTGTCACCGCATATCAAATGACTTAAACGATATAACTAAAAAAAATCTCCACTGTGCTGAGCGAGAGCACTTACTGAGCAGCACATTATTGATGATGTAAGCGTGCCCAGGCCCGAATGTAATGTGAGTGCGGGCCGTCGGGGGAGACGGTAGGGGGGACAAGTGTGCTTTGGCCCGGTTCAAGGCAACCGTACATAGTGTGATCTACTTAGCCTTACTGCCTAATGACTATAGCCCTATTGACACCCTCTGCCAATGCATTGATGAAATGAACAGCTGGATGTGCCAAACCTTTCTTCAGTTAAACAAAGAGAAAACTGAAGTCATTGTGTTTGGGAACAGAGATGAGGTTCTCAAGGTGAATGCGTACCTTGGCTCCAAAGGTCAAACAACAAAAAATAAGGTCAAGAATCTTGGTGTGACTCTGAAGTCAGATCTGAGTTTCAGTAGTCATGTCAAATCAGTTAGTAAATCAGCATACTATCATCTTAAAACCATTGCAAGAATCAGATGCTTTGTTTCCAGTGAAGACTTAGAGAAACTAGTTCATGCTTTTATCAGCAGCAGGGTGGATTACTGTACTGGACTCCTCACCGGCCTTCCCAAAAAGACAGTCAGACAGTTGCAGCTCATCCAGAATGCTGCTGCCAGGATTCTGACCAGAACCAGGAAATCAGAGCACATCACACCTGTCCTCAGGTCTTTACACTGGCTCCCAGTTACATTTAGAATAGATTTTAAAGTATTATTACTTGTCTATAAATCACTAAACGGCCTAGGACCTCAAAACATAACAGATATGCTCACTGAATACAAACCTAATAGAGCAATCAGATCTCTAGGATAATATAAACTAGAAATTCCAAGAGTTCAGTCAAAGCAGGGTGAATCAGCTTTCAGCTACTATGCCCCTCACTGCTGGAATCAGCTTCCAGAAATGATCAGATGTGTTCCAACATTAGGCACATTCAAATCAAGACTGAAAACACATCTGTTTAGCTGTGCCTTTACTGATTGAGCACTGTGCTACGTCCGACAGATCACACTATTATATTTTTCTCTTCTTTTTCATTCTTTTACAACCTGTTTTAACACATTTCTATCTGTTTTTATGTTATCTGTTTTTCTTTTTTCTTACACTTGTCTTTTTTATTCTTGTTTATGTAAAGCACTTTGAATTGCCACTGTGTATGAAATGTGCTATATAAATAAACTTGCCATGCCTTAAATTAAATCACCCAGCCCTAGATGCAAGTTTTTGTAATCCTGGTTCAATAAAGACAAAAATAAAAAATATTTACTTCTATTTCCCTGTTTTAACATACTTTTGTCTTATTTTAAATCCTAAGATGTATTTAGGTGCCCAGTGGAAGTTTGCTGGGAACTGTTTTTGATTTAGCTGCCCTATCTGTCTACTGTTATTGTTTAGCAATTTTTGTTTCGTCTTGTAAGGTAGATTTTTTTAAGATTAAATATAATGGCAGGAATGTCAATTTGCCATATTCAATTGTCTGTGTCTTTCACATGTTCGGCTTAAATCCTGATTTCATTAATACAGCCAGTTTTGGGCTGTAACATCCCCTAATGGACCCCAGAGTCCTAGTTAAGAACTACTGACCCACCGAGTTCATTATCATTACCTTTTGGTGTATCTAGTAATGTCTCTCTCTCCTCTTCCTCCTGAAAATGTGTATGTTCACGGGAAACGTCTGTCAATCGCAGCGAGCGTTCGGAGAAATCATCAGCAGACTAGAGTGAAACAACACAGATGCATCGTCCAATAAAATTACACTCAATAAGAAAAATGAATGCATTAGTGCTTCAGTTCACTGCTCCTTTTATACCTCATTTCCTGACCATCTCTTGCTGCCGCTGTCTACACTGTTAAAGCCAGAATCCAGGCCACCGTACTGACCAGGGAACAGGTCCTGATCCAGACTGTAGAGACCACACATACATACAAGACAAGATGAAGCATGAGAAGATTTTCCACTGAAACAAGAGATTAAAGCTTGTCAACACTCTTGATGATCTCTTACCAACTGCTGAAGCCGGTGGGCCGCAGAGCTTTCTCATACTGGTCCTGAGTTCTTTTGCAAGCCTCCATGTTCAGGTATTTAAAGATGTGCAACTTCCCTTTGGAGCAGATCTGGGCGGGGGGCATTTGCAGGGGGTTATTGTCCAGGATGATGCTTTGGAGGTGCCGCAGATGGCGGTAGCACACAGGCACGTGGGATATGCGGTTGCACGACACATCCAAACGGACGAGGGGCAACTCTGACAACTCTAAGATGAGAGAAGAGTCTGTCAGATTCATTTATCGAGCACTTTATACCAAACAGATAATTTCGAAGCAGCTTCACCATAGTAAATAAACAAGGATTTAACGCAATGCATAATATGAGGAGAATTAAAAATGTTCTGTAAACAAAAAAAAAGTGTCATTAGTCAGCTCAAGTAAGTTCAATGTTGTTTTAGTTCAGTCGCAGAGTAAAGTTACGGCAGCTAGCTAGCCAGCGGACAGCTAGCTCTCTGCAACTCTCACATGGTCACCCACTGAAGCTAAGCAGAGCTTCACCCAGTGAGTCCCTGGATGAAAGACCACATGGGAAAGCTAGGTGTCTACCATAACTGGTGTTAGTGAGACCAGCAGGGGTGCTTAACCTGCGGACTGTGTGGGTCCTAACGCCCCAGTATAGTGTAGGGGACTCTATACTGCTCAGTGAGCGCCGTCTTTTGGATGAGACGTTAAACCAAGGTCCTGACTCTAAGTGGTCATTAAAAATCCCAGGATGTCCCTTAAAAAGAGTAGGGGTTTAACCCCGCTATCCTCGCCAAATTTGCCCACTGGGTCCATCATGGCTTCCTAACCATTCCCATATCATAATTGGCTTCATCACTCTGTTTCCTCTCCACCAATCAATGGTGTGCAGTCTGGCACTATATAAAATGTAAGGAATATATTATTAAAGTATAAAAACCTTTATCGGGTGAAGAACCATATAATAATAATAATAATAATAATAATAGAAAAAATTACATTTATATAGTGCTTTTCTGGGCACTCAAAGTGCTTTTTAAAGATTTGCGAGGAACATCCTCAAGCACCACCATACAGTATATGCTAATTTCACTGATATTGATTACAATATGTGAGGGTAGACCATAAAACCAGTCATAATTGTTGTTTTATGAAACTGAGATAATACAAAACACATGAAAGCTGAAAAAAATAAGTTTTCCATTGATGGTGGATCAGTTTTAGGAAAGGACAACATTTGGCCATGATAACGCTATTTAAAAATCTGAAATCGAAGGTTTCAAAAATATTTAAATATTGAGAAAAAATCTGGGTGGCGCGGTGGCAAAGTGGGTAGCACTTTCGCCTTACAGCAGGAAGGTCGCTGGTTCGAGCCTCGGCTGGGTAAGTTGGCATTTCTGTGTGGAGTTTGCATGTTCTCCCCGCGTTTGCGTGAGTTTCCTCCAAGTGCTCTGGTTTCCCCCACAAGTCTAAAGACATGCGCTATAGGTGAATTGGGTCAGCTAAATTGGCTGTAGTGTATGTGTGTGAATAAGTGTGTATAGATGTCTCCCAGTGAATTAATTAATTAGTTAAATTATTAGTAAGACATATACAAAGTCATTACCTAATATTCTAATACATTTTGTGCTTAAAAAAAAATCGTATTATTGTATTTTTTTAATACAATGTGTTTTCGCAAAAATGTACCCGTGCAACAAGACACAGGTTCATAAAAGTAACAAGTTTTTTTACTTGAAGGAGTGTCCTATAAATGGTTAATTATGGAATGATTTCAAGCTACAAAAGGCAATACTGTAATTATTCAGCTCAATTTACTATGCGGATTCATTTCAGTTCATTCATGCTGCAAAATTCACCAGTTATGAAACCAAATTGATACAGTTAAAAATAACTCCACAGAAGACAACACTGTCATCATCCAGATAAAACCTATAATGTTAATGAATATGAAGTATCCTGTTTAAACACTAAAAGCAAGCCTAGCTTCACATTGAAAAAAATGACTATTATTGTTATTGCTATTAGATGCGTTATTCACATAAGTGTATCCAGATAGACCCCCAAAACATATTTGGACAGTAAACAATGAAATCATGGATGTCAATAATCAGTCAAAGATAAACATTTGATCTTCTTTCTCTTTAATATTTAGCAGATGTGTTTACACAGGATTCATCTTCAAGTAATCACTAAAGATATTAACATTCACTATAAACATGTTTCACAATCCAAATGCATCACAATACCGTTTATAGTTGTTTTATAATGTAGTGAAACACCTAAAATTGAGATCATTAAACACTAGGATAATCATTTATCCATTTCTATGAAAACTGCATACTTTTAAAAGTGGTTCATAGTTTTTGAGGCCATTCTATTAATCTGAAACAGTAATGCAAGTTTGTTATAAAAGCCTCCAACGCAATGATTCCTTGTGTAAACTATTGTGCGTGGTTGGGATTGGTTGATAATTTACCAAGGTCACTATACTGGCTTAGAGGATTCATGTTTGACATTTCAAACAACATATTGATTTCTGTAATAAAGTGAATACATCAGTCCATTAATCCTGTTAATGAACAAGTAATATATCTCTAACTCGAACAGATCAGGCGTTTGTGATACTGACCTTCTGGTAAAGTTGTGAGCTGGTTTCTTCTTAGATTCAAGTCCCTTAAACCTTCTAACTGGCCAAGCTCAACAGGAAGTGACGGCAGCTCATTACAGCTCACATCCTGAAGGACAAACAGTTATTTAGGTGTTTTGTTTTGTTTTTTGCAATGTGTATGTGCCTTTAAAAGTAACAGTGAAGACATTTATACTATTAAAATTTCAGTGCCTTTCTCTTGAAGAATAAAAATGATCTTCCTAATGATAAAAGAATAGCCAATACAATGCCTCATAGTTCACACAAACTTTAAAGCTTCAAATTAGAATGTTAGAATGATGTCTGGAGGATCACATGATTACAAGACTGTAACAAAGACTGTAGAATACACAAGACGTGTCACTCGTATAGTTTAGAATGGGGAAAAGTGTTACAGTCATTATGGCGAATAAAGCCCTGCCTACTACTACAGGAGCCAATCATCGATCATTATAGACTGACGTTTCTCCAGTGTAGAAGCTCAGACAAGACGTGTTCTTTTACGCCAGTTTGGTGGTCAACAAACACACTGGAATCTCAGCCAATATTTGCTACACAGACATAAGAAATATATCCACATAAAGCTTGAAATCTCTACTTTTAAATTAACGTAATGCAATTGAAAACAAAAGTTTTTTGGTTTTGTAATCTGTATGAAACAAACTTGAGCTACAGTCCGTCCTGTAAAATGCACATCACATGACAGCAACTACTCAAACACCCACAGACTTGTAAACAAAAAGTCGTGAATTACTTCAGAAAACCAGCGTGATCTGACAAAGCATTATCCAGAGGATGATAATGTGTAACATGGCCATAAATGAGGTTGGTTGTGATCTCATTCCTTTAGAGTGCGGATCCGCATTAACCTGAAAATATGCTGATTTTGTTTGATTCAGACGTTTAGAAACCAAACTTGTGAGACAGATGTTGTTCATTTTTTTGAAGATTCCAAATATGTAATGTAATCGTAAGCTTGGCTAACAGTTTTGGAGAATTTGATGTTTCCCCATTCAGACAGAATGCCCGAGCATACTGCCCGAGAGGCTTTTCAAAGATGGCCGCCAAGTAAAATGACTTGCCTTAAAGGGACTTTGACTGTAGTAAAGATGTTGGAATTCTTCACTGCCATCAAAGGAACAAGTTACATATTATATTACATATAATATATTAAAATAGAAGGGCTATTTTAAATCGACATAACATTTCATGATTAAACATTTTACTGTATTTTTGATCAAATAAATGCAGCCAAATGCCAAAGTGATGTTGATGTGTCCTATTGACCCAAAATCTGCATGGGAAGTTTTTAAAAAATTTTAGATAAACTATGATGGATGGATGGATGGATGGATGGATGGATGGATGGATGGATGGAT
>CAIGQZ010000749.1:2360602-2377713 GCA_903798205.1 Danio tinwini
ACACACACACACACACACACACACACACACACACACACACACACACACACACACACACACACACACACACACACACACACACACACACACACACACACACACACACACACACACACACACACACACACACACACACACACAGACAGACACAGACAGACACAGACACACACACAGACACACACACAGACACACACACAGACACACACACAGACACACACACAGACACACACACCCTACACTCCTCTTTTAGCCCTAGAAGAAGATTACGCAGATTAGCCTAGAGGATAACAACAGACTCCCTCAGTTCATTTCTGACACACATTTAGACAAAAGCATCATAAACAAGGCCTAACCATACTGTAAGCTTCACACAAGCTCTACGCAACATCTGATACCCCCATAACAGCTTTTGCCACAGTTGTGTTGTTTCAAGGTCTATCAAGTCCCGAACAAAGATATACCTATTGGTACCTGCTGCAAGGAGCACTAGTCATCCTTGAGATTACCTGAAACATGACACTGTGTTTGTCTCACTAGACCTGACCTGAGCTGATGCGTCATAGGCACTGACTCACCTTTTTTTCTGATCAAAACATGCTTTTGTGCTGCTTTAGACTATATTACTAATGTCTGTCTTGTTTTAAAGTGGTAGTATGAAATCTTCACCGTGCACCAACATGCACCTCTTTCCGAACAGGTTTCCAGAGCACGTCCAGTCTCTTCCAGGGGTTAAAAAAGCAAGCAGTTCACTCCAACCTCATGTCAACACATACCTGCCAACACTCCCGTTTTTCCCGGGAGTCTCCCGTATTTCAGACCCACCTCCCGGTTTGTCCCGTTTGTCCCAGAATTTCAACCCCTTCCCTCGGTCCTTAGGTAATTGGTACAATCTGTAACACCCCATTCACACGGGGCTTCAGCGTCAACGATTGACAGAGGGCGTGTCTGAAGTTGGGGCTGACGCGATCGTCATAGCAGCGTCAGCTAATGAAATTAGTCAGCAATCGGCTACTGTCTGAGCTGGCGTATTTGCATACAGCAATCTGATTGGCTGGCGCTTCCATCGGCACTTGAAGAGTTGAGAAAGTCCAAACATTGGTCCCAACTTCTGCAGGGTAAAGTCTAGATTGGATATGCTGCAGGCCGGAAGTGCAATATGCACAATAATATAGCGGCATTTATTATGACAATGTATAACAATAATTTTTATTTTTACAGTACTGTGACGGTTGGGTTTAGGGTTGAGGTGGGGGTAGGGGTTAAAAAATACAATTTATTGGGTAATTTAATAGATAAATAATACTCAGTACAACTACTGTTTTTATGCTTCTGTGATGGTTGGGTTTAGGGTTGGGGTGGGGGTAGTTAAATAAAAACAATAAATCGGAAATTTTATAAATATCATAAATAATTAAGATCAATGCCACTGAAGCAGGGCCGACGGATCCACAATGCAGTTCAGCAACGCTTGACGTCACTCATTCAAAGTGAATGGAAAGCTTTGAAGCTGACGCCCCCTGTAAATGGGGCGTAACACCCCCGCATCGCCGACAGACCAGGCACCCCATCCAGTCGCTCTGCTTATTTATTTTATTTTTTTTAAACCTTGTGTACTGTTGGGTCATTTTCATCCACTCTCGGGTGATTTTGAGACTTAATTTGGCAACAACTTTTTCTGTATTTCAGCAAATGGAATGATTGACATTAAAATTGCTTTTAATACACTCCAAAAACCCTCAACAATACACTATGAGCAAACTGACTACTATGTTAGCAGCTGTTTTTGCCTCATTGACTTCCATTAAAATGACACTTTTTAATTGCAAATCCATGACAGCATATAATCATGCTTTTTTATGGCTTGTTTCCATTGAGTGGTACAGTACGGTACGGTTGAGTTCGGGTCGGGTCACCTTTATCAGGCTTGTGTCTCCACTGCTAAAGGGTACCAATGGTATCGTTTTGGTGGGCGTGGTGTACGACAAAAAGTTGCAGTCAATGTGATTCTTGCTTGAGGAAATGTCTACAGTAAAGCTGTACGGGTCGTTCACATATCATATGAAAAGCACTTCTCACAAAACAGATGCTTTATACACATAAATACTGCTTCTTCCTGTTTCATGGTGGTCGACAACAAACTTTTTGGTGCATTACTGCCACCTCTTGCTCTGGTTGGTGACGTTGCCAATCAACCATTGGGCTGACACAAAAAACTTAATGATGGAAAGATGACAGGAAGAGGAGTACACACACACACACACACCAAGTAGCTTGTCCAACACTGTCAGTCAGTGTTTTCGTTTTGTAATCTACATTTGTCATTTAAGTGAAAATATCTAGAGCAAGCCTATTTTATTCTTTTCATTTAGTTTATTTGTTTTTCTATGCTGTTGGAAAGATATTCTGTTGTTATGTTCTGTAAGGCAAGGCAAGGCAAGGCAAGTTTATTTATATAGCACATTTCATACACAGTGGCAATTCAAAGTGCTTTACATAAACAAGAATAAAAAAGACAAGTGTAAGAAAATAAAAAAAGCAAATAATAAGGTAATGATTAAAAACAGATAAAAATGTTTTAAATGGGTTATAAATGAATAAAAAGAAAAGAATAGTGCGATCTGTCTGACGTAGCACAGTGCTCATTCAGTAAAGGCACAGCTAAACAGATGTGTTTTCAGTCTGGATTTGAATGTGTCTAATGTTGGAGCACATCTGATCATTTCTGGAAGCTGATTCCAGCAGCGAGGGGCACAGTAGCTGAAAGCCGATTCACCCTGCTTTGACTGAACTCTTGGAGTTTCTAGTTTATATGATCCTAGAGATCTAAGTGATCTATTAGGTTTGTATTCAGTCAGCATTTCTGTTATGTATTGAGGTCCTAGGCCATTTAGTGATTTATAGACAAGTAATAATACTTTAAAATCTATTCTGAATGTAACTGGGAGCCAGTGTAGGTACCTGAGGACAGGTGTGATGTGCTCTGATTTCCTGGTTCTAGTCAGAATCCTGGCCGCACCATTCTGGATGAGCTGCAACTGTCTGACTGTCTTTTTGGGAAGGCCTGTGAGGAGGTCGTTACAGTAATCCACCCTGCTGCTGATAAAAGCATGAACAAGTTTCTCTAAGTCTTCACTGGAAACAAAGCATCTGATTCTTGCAATGGTTTTTAGATGATTGTATGCTGATTTACTAACTGCTTTGACATGACTAGATTCTTGACCTTATTTTTTGTTGGTCAAAAAATAATGTAATTAATATATGTTTGTATGTTAAAATAAATCAATATTTTAAAATGCAATATTTAATGTATCAGACACAAAATAGACATGTCAATATTTTTTTCATTATTTAATAATTTAATATTAATCTGATCAGCTAATGTTTAATATTCAGTTAATGTGCGATGGTTGTTGGCTGGCAAAAAGAACCTAAATGAACATCCCTACACCCTACAACTTAAGTGTTTGTAGAACTTAGTTCTTATTTGAGTGTTGTTTATTAAATATGAATAATTCATTGATTATTAAAAAAAAACTTTTTCAGTTTCATTTTTCATCCAGTTTTGTTTTCATTGGCCATCACTACATTTTTGTCATTGCCAAAAAATTGTCAGGAAAGACCATCCTGCTCTTATTGAAGGGATAGTTCACCCAAAATGTATTAACCATTTACTCACCTTAAAGTGGTTTCAAATCTTATGATTGTTTTCTTCTGTTAAAAATCAAAACAGCTATTTTGTTTTTAGTAGTATTTGTGTTTCCTACTGTGGAAGTCAGTGGTTGCAGGTTTTCAGCTTTCTTCAAAGTATCTACTTTTGTGTTTAACAGAAGAAAGAAACTCATAATAGATTGAAACAATAAAAAAGCTGACTATTTTTTGATGTGAACTGTCCCTTTAGGGTTTGGAACAGCACAAGGGTCAACAATAATGTTTCATCTTTGTGTAAATTATGGACTAAAACAAACTCCCCACTTGAAACTGCACAAATTTCATCTTTGAAAGTTTGTTCCAGAGCCACTAGAGTAACAAAATGTCATTCCTTCTCTTGCTCTGAAGGAGGAACGACAATAAACCAAGCCATGACTTGACTTGTGATGGGGCAGAGGAAAAAAATGTGAAGAAGAAAGGAAGAGGGGTGACGGAAAGGGGAGACGAGGGCAAATCTTGAAAGGGGGCGAGTGAATGAGTAACAGCAGCGTGACAATAGCAGTGAAAGCATGAATACAGGCGCGAGACGAGGGGGTGATGGAACAAAAAAAAAAAAAAAAACACAAGGGCCAGAATGACTCAACACATTCAACAGAGCACCACTGGAGGGAAAACTCAAGTGTGTGCGTGTCGGGCACACGAATGCTGTTCAAGCACATCAGTGAATTTATGGTCAGAGAAAAAGCTGATTATTTGACCTCACTAGCAATTCAGAGAGCTAAATTCACTGACCGAATCGATCAAAACACCAGTATGTGCCAGCTCCTTTTCATTATTCTATGCTGCACTATAAAACTGAGCTTTATTTTCTGACCTCAGTCTGCAAACAGGCTCTAGCATATCAGGGAAGGAATCATATACAGTTCAAACACCATAATCCAACCTGATTTATACAGGCTTTTAGTAAATGTCAAGGTCCAACAGTCTAAATTTCATGTTAAAGCTAATTTAGTGCATTAAGAAGTCCCTTGCATTTTCCTCTGAGAGGCTCTTTTTTTAATTATTGTACATTTTTAAATTTCAGATGAAAGTGTGAGCATGAAAAACAAACCATTTTGGATTAATAATTAAATTAGCACTATTAAGTCAGCAATAAGTAATGAATTCAATTAAAATCATTAATCAGTAAAATCATTAGTGTGTAAAGTATTCATTCATTCTCCTTTGGCTTAGTCCCTATTCATAAGAGGTCGCCACAGCGGAATGAACCGCCAACTTATCCAGCATATGTTTTACACAGCGGATGCCCTTCCAGCTGCAACTAGTGGTGTAACGGATCACAAATCTGCAGTTCGGATCACACTACAGTTTTTAAGTCACGGATCGGACCATTTTTCAGATCAGCAAAAAAGTGAGGAGACAAATGTCATTTGCTTTCCATTTATATAAAAATATTACTGCAAATAACATTGCTTTTAATAAACAGACCTTAGAACCTGTAATGTTAATAAAAATAAAAATCAAGAAAGAACCAGCTGAAAAAAGAAAAGTATTCAATATGAAATATGATCTTTGCTACTGTTGCTGATAATGCTAATAGAAATCTAACATCTTGTACAACAGATCATATTTATCTTCAATTAATGATTCAACAATTCACACATAAAACTATATGTTTTATTATACTGTAGGTGTATTATTTTTGAAAACCTATTCAGTGACATAATTTTGATGGTTGTTTGATGCCATCTGTTACACAGTGTAATTGCTTTTACCAGCGTCAAACATTCACCATTATCATGTTTCATTAAATGGTGATTTTAATCTTACCATAAACATCAGGGTTTATATCTGAACTATAAACTGTTCTTCCAGCACTTCTGTGTTATTTAATTGATTGTAACTCACTAAAAAAGTGTAAAAAATTTATCTCTCTCGAAGCAGATTTGAATGCAGCGCTTTGAAAGATTAATAAACATATGCAAATCATTATCACTTATCGTTCATGTTGCGTGGGTTTGAACTGAGATCACAATCTTTTAATGTTTAATTGTGCAGCTTTACACTGAATGAATTAATGCAGGCTAAACAAGCAGTGACAGAAAATACATTAAATTAATAGCCTAAGAAAGCATTTAGGAAGGTCCCACCACAACTTTTCCCGTCATCATTATATCTTACAGGGAAGCCAAAATGCTTTCATGCTCGCGTTTTGAATGACGCGGGAGGTGATCTCTCTGCAATGGTTATAAACGCTGGATTAACCAACAGATTCAAAATAAATTATTAATCCATGAGTCACGTGCGTTCGGAACCGTGAGTTGTGATCCGTACGGATCAACAGTGATCCGTTTCACCCCAGTACTGGGAAACATCTATACACTCTCACATTGAAGAACCAAAAAGAACTTTGTTTATAATTAGTATAATGTTGCCTTAAGAATCAATGGCCAAATGTGTGAAGAGTGCTACCAATAGTTCATGTCATAATACTATTATTTCCTTTTTTTACTGGAATTTTTCTGGTCTGCAAAAAGAAGAAATTTGCATTGGTTTGGAATAACTTTAGGGTTAATTATAATAGAAATGTCTTCGTGAACTGTTCTTAATTTAATGCCTTTGCATTATTATAACTACAAATGGTAATGGAGGTCTTCTTTTATTTCCCACCCATGTAATTGTGGCAATGTATTTTGTCCGATATTATTGTCATTTTAAGACCATTTTATGCCACTCATTATATAATGCCAGAATGACAATATAATATCACAATGCAAGTACACTCTTTCAAAAAAAACACACAATATTTTATTCCTAAGAATATTTAATTTAATTATAGTCCTTTTAATAATTCAATAAATAAGCATTGGAATCAGAATGTGAAAACGCATATCCTAAATGAATAATAATTAGTGTTAACAAAAAAGTGCATGGTGAAAAGTAATATATCTGCTACCAGACCTATTTTCAGCTGTCAAACATCCACATGAAAATATACTATCGTAATTTATAGTGAATACTATAGTGTTTTTAACCATTCAGACAACTCCAGTAGAGGTAGAGATGTTGCACAACCAGTTAAAATGTTGCTAGAATTGTTTTATGTATGGGCAATATATATTGCATCACTAAAAATAACTGAATTGATGTCCATGTGTTGTGCCATAAGGCAATATATTGATTATTGTGACAGGCCTAGCTACGATGTGACCGTGCATATTTATGTGCGCATCACGCTTCTCAGCTCGCATTACCAAACGCACTTCCCTTTTATATTATTTCATGCAGTCATAATTCATACAATAGAAAGACTTTTAACCTTTTTTTTTAAGTTATATAAAGAAATAAAACAGATTTTTCTTACGGAAAGAGCAAATATTTAGATCACTATCTGTGAACGGCGCACAGTAACCAACAAATCACAGGCAGTTTCAGTAGTGAAGTTCGTGCAAAGTGCAACAATGTGCAAAAATATCAATATTTTGACAAATATCCGCACATAATCTTGCTTTCGGTTTGCTCTCTCTAAACACGCTCTCCTCTTTTGACGTGCGCTGCTGCGTGTCCCTGGGCTATATAAACAATATCGAGAGGTTAGTTTCAAAATCACTGACTCGATTAATTAAATTGTACACTAATTGTTGTTCATTTTTCCTCTTTACATCTCTCAAATTATTATATGTGATCTCCTCGGTTATTGGACTTTTTAGCTGACAAAGTATTATTATTGCCACATATGACAAAATATTATTGCCTACACACTAGATGTCTTAAACTGTTACTGTTTACTGTTGTGATTAAACGGCAGTGCAATGCAATATTGAAAACTCAGGATTCAATAATGAATATTGAATAAATATTGAGAATTTAAGATGTTTCCGTGAGCAGGTCAGCGCACACATATAGAGCGCTATGATAAAGCACGCTAAACGCCATATGTGCGTCCATTAAAATGTTATATGCGAAATAAACCCTGAAAAATGTTTTTGATAGGCTATAAATGGTAATGTATTAGCTATCTACTACTAACAAGTAGGCTAACATGCAAAGATCTGCTATTCAAACGTGTTTATATTAGTTATTAAAAAATCTTAATGTCCAAATTGGCTCTGGTGCATTAAATAATAATAATAATAATAAGAATAAGAATAAGAAGAAGAAGAAGAAGAATAAGAATAAGAATAAGAATAAGAATAAGAATAAGAATAAGAATAAGAATAAGAATAAGAATAAGAATAAGAATAAGAATAAGAAGAAGAAGAAGAAGAAGAAGAAGAAGAAGAAGAAGAAGAAGAAGAAGAAGAAGAAGAAGAAGAAGAAGAATATTTTTTAAATCACAAAATATAGAAAATGATGTTGAATGTTGATATTTTTTTAAGGTATCATCTTAAAGTTAAAAAATTCCAGCATCATGACAACACTAGTTACAGTTATTGTAAAGATTATTATATGCATTATTATATGCTTGATTCTATTGTACATTTGACATTTTAAAAAGTTAAAGAATAAAACTCTTTAAAAACAGCAAGTGTTTCCAGTATCTTATTGATTATTTTTATAACCAAGCTTTTGCCAAACATAAATGATTACATTTTTTATTAAGAAATTATTAAAAAAAACTGCTTATTTTTTACATTGCAAGATGCTCCAAAAACACAGTTAACTCCCAAATACTATCAACTCATTTATGTGAATGCATTAATGAAAAATAAACATTATCTCATTTACCTGAATTTTGCAACTCAAAGAGGGTATTTTCAACTGCAGGGAGCACAATAAACCAAGAAAGATCCTGACTTCTGCCAGAAAAGGCAAATATGTTGATTTTTATCCAGAAGAATGGTTGGAGTCATTTTCCTTCAAATCATTGAACATTCATTTACAGATTTGTTTTATAATTATTGGTTTCATTTTATTTTATATTAAAAACAGGATATTAAAATAAAGTGTTGTTAATTCTGTTCAAATTGTTTTGTTCATAAAAAAAAAAAAACAATACAAAACGTACCGATAAGAGAACTGTTAAAAGTACCGAACCTATAAGCGGCATCGATAAAATTAATAATATCATTAAAATCATAACGATACCCATCCCTAGGTGGCACAGATGGGTAGCATTTTGATTGTATATAGTGGGCTGCTCTGCCCCAAAATGCCAGGGCTGATTTTTTTTGTCTCAATCCAGCCCTGGGTGGCATCCACGTCACAAAAAAAGCAGGACAAGTTCTTTACTATTAATCTGTCATTCTTTCGGTTTCTTGGAAATGAGCAAACGTATTACAGAAAATTGAGCATTTTTACTGTTAGGGAGCGTCCAATTTCTTCTTTCTGAAGTATTGCCAAGGACAACAGTAAAAGCCCCAGTGACATCATCCCCTCACATGTAGCTCTATGGGACAACACAGTCTTCAAACGTTCAGAATGAACAGAGGGGTCTGTGTGCATCCTGTTTAATCTACAGTCAACAGCCCGGCCCTTAGACTACAGTGTTATCATTGTCTTTAAACATCAATGAAGGTCACAATAGATCAAGCCAATGATTTTAACCATCCAAACATTTAGGATGCCCTGCAATATATCCCACAAAACTCCACCTTCATTGCCGCCAAACCTAATATATATTCTTCTCTGTCTCACTAAATTAACCAACAGTATAAAAACTACAGAGACAGTTCATCTGTAGCCACAGAGGGTTAAGTGTCTTACATCAGAGCTCAATGAGCGATCAATGGTGATCAAGTTCCCTGCAACAGAAACCACCAACACTTAAGTTACCAAGCCAGAGGACTTTAAATGAACATGATCTGTTATGTCTAGTGACGTCTGTACTACAACAACAGTCATCCTTCTGAATTACTGCATTTTCCTACCTCAAATTTACTTTGTTAGTGTCATTAACTAAAATTATTCAAACCATTTCAAATAATGTTCAAAGCTAAGCATAAGCTAAAACAAATCAAAAATAACTATTCAATTCAAAACTTATAAATATGAATAATTAAATAAAAATTAAAAACATTTAGTTATAAATGCATAGTCTTGCATTACCTAAAACTTAACTTACTGAATTTAAGTGCTAAATTGATTAAAACTTCAATTTATTTAAAATTTTAAATAATGACTATCAGCCAATCAGATTCAGAAATCAGACAGAACTGTTGCTCAATCCCTAAATCAAACGCAAAATCATCAAAAAGATAATTTTTTGATCCTGCAAAATTCTTATTTAAACACAAAATAATCACAAAAAATTTAAATAATGTCATAAAACATTCAATTCCAAACCATATAATCAAATTATATTTATTTCAGTTTGCAATTTATTGTTTTTACTTGACTTCTAGACGTTGCATACACAGCGCACGTCATATATTTGAGTCTCTGGAAAAATGAAGGCTCACCTGCACCCTCACAATCATTACATTACATGGAAGGGGGGGTTTTGCATTGTTTTGCAGCCTGTGCAGTAAGCAGACACGGATAAAGTGCGAGTGATTTACATGTGAAAGTCAATGCAAAGATGCGATTAGACGTACGCTTGTTGCGTTTCAGATTGCAAAAGAAAGTTGAAGCAAAAATCTAACACATGGAGCAATGGAACAGACAGAAAAGCAAGCTTACAATGAAGGAGATTGGTTCAAGGATGACGGCTGCTGGCCATGACCAAATTTAAGGACATTATTTATGCTTTACATGTATGACTGGTATTAAAGTCAAATTGATAAATGTTTTGTTAACTCTTTACCTGCAGTTAACGAGAGAAAACGCTTCCCTGCCAATGACGAGATTTATGGCTATTCGTATTTTAGGTGTATTACAAGGGGAAGCCCTAAAGCATATCCTGAGTGAGGTACCTGATGTCAGATGCTCAGGGGAGAGAAATCTGAGAGAAAGTAAGATTGTGCATAAAAATAAGAGTTATACAACCTTCCTTTGGCTTAATCCCAAATAAAGAAGCTTTATTTTTATGTGTCATTGTGTCAGATTGCGCACCTAACAAAGTAGTATATAATTATTATTCTTATTTTAAATCGCAAAAGTTTCTGGGAATTATCACCACAAAAATAAGTTATTTTATACAAAAAAATAAATAAAAATTTGCAAAAAAATAATGTGAAAAACTAGGAGGTCTGATATATGAGCAACATCACATGAGTAGCAGTGCAATAAGGCCGCATATCAACAGTGGTGGGAGGCGTGCCACAAGTTTATTGATCTGCTGTCACTCTATTTGGACGGACTAATACAGAAGGGTGAGGAGGCTGTACGAGTTCTTTATATATATATAAAATAAATAAATAAAAGCTTACATTTTATTTGAATTATTTTTACAATTGATGTTGTCTAATTGTAAATGTATACAATACTTAATTTTTTTTTATTATTCTATTTTGCTTTACTATATTTTAAGTTATATTTTAAACTATATTTTAATTTAACTTGTCTGTTTATTTACTTCGGTGACAAGGGTCATATGGAAAAAACGCAACCTTGATTGTACAAAATGTTTAGTTTAAAGTTGATGTTTTGTTTTTTTGTTTTTTTTTGGGGGGATCACAAATAAATAAATAAATAAATAAATAAATAAATAAATAAATAAATAAATAAATAAATATATATATATATATATATATATATATATATATATATATGTGCTTACATAAATCACATAAAAATACAAAAAATTATAATTATACAATAACATGTAAAAATAGCAGCAAAATTGAATTATAAATATTACATCAATTCAATATAGTTCATATTATGAGCAACACACCTCTGAAATATGATGTGTAATGCTCATTAATATTTAAACTGATAACAAATGTCTGTCAAACAATAATTTTGTCAAATTATGCAAGAAAATATAATCGAATGTGATCAAAGTCAGCTATTTTCATTGAAAAATTGTGTGGACAGAACTTTCATTACTTCACGTATAAAATAACGAAAACTATTAGATGTAATTTTTATTGTGTGCCTTTATTTACTACTTTTAATAATATGACTAAAAGAAGGACATGACGAGGGAATATTTTGGTTTCCCTTTACTTATAGTGTTCTTATTTCCTGAAATCATTTCTCGCATCTGTGGGATGCAATAACAACATTGTAACAATATATCAAAATGTTCATTTATATTACACCAAGACTGTAAACAATGACTATAAGCAAAGTTAAAAATTATTTAAGCTACTCAAAATGATGTAAACTCAGAAGCAGTTTTTAATCAGCCTGACACTTTATGGATTAAGGCTCCTAGTGTGTGTGCGTGTATACCAGCATCTATGTGAAACTTTCCAAACTGGCAGGCCAACATGTGGTGGAAAAAAATGTTTGTAGCAACAGCAATCTCAGTGATCTGTTGCTACACACCATAAACACTAAACTCATGTCCAACCCAAAGCTTTAATGGGCAGGTTTGTGAGGTGGAAGCATGTCTCATAGTTTAATCAGATTATACTGTGTTGTTCCCTTGATCTCATTTCTGTGGAGGTGGTTCAGCAGTGACTCAAGAAGCTTGAAGTCTCAGCTATACACTGCAGGAGCAGTTACACAAGACTGAAGAAACAAGCCAGCACTGCGAAATCCATCTCACATAACCAAGAGGAGGTTAGCGGATTACTTCTGTTACCATAACAACCACATTATCGGGTGTCATTACAAATGCAGTCAATTAGCAATCAAATCAGATGGGCATATATTTGTTTGCTAAAACAATTGCAAGATTATATTATCAATAATTATATTAATATTAATAATTATATCGATCATAATAATAATAATAATAAATGTATGTTTAGCATATCTATTTGTGCTGTTGTGAGAACTTTTAAAGAACAATTTTTGAAAAAGATCCAAAAATACACAATATACAGTTGAAGTCAGAATTATTAGCCCCCCAAATTATTAGCCCCCCGTATAACTTTCCCCAATTTCTGTTTAACGCAAATGTTTATTTTCTAAACATAATAGTTTTAATAACTAATCTCTAATAACTGATTTGTTTTATCTTTGCCATGATGACAGTAAATAATATTTTACCAGATATATATCAAGACACTTCTATACAGCTTAAAGGGACATTTAAAGGCTTAGCTAGGTTAATTAGGCAAGTCATTGTATAACAATGGTTTGTTCTGTAGGCAATAAAATATACATTAATATTAATAGTTTAAATGGGCTAATAATATTGACCTTAAAGTAGTTTGAAAAAATGAAAAACTTTGTTACCTTAGCTTTTATTCTAGCCAAAATAAAACAAATAAGACTTTCTCCAGAAGAAAAAATATTATCAGACATAATGTGAAAATTTCCTTGCTCTGTTAAACATCATTTGGAAAAATATTTGCCTAATAATTGATTTCAGCTGTATTTTGAATAATATAACCTGATAGATGGTGGTAGGGTGACATTTTTTTCTTAAATGTTATTTATTTGCCTACTAAAGCAGTCAAAAGGGCTTTTACATTTGACATTATGAACCCTGGGTCATCCTAAATAACCCTGGATAAATGGGTTATCTGTAATCACTCAGTTTCTAATTGGTTGTTTCTGTTACCAAGCACCCAGGAGCAACAAACAAACAAACACTGCTCACTTTACTCTAAATAAACTTGACCACAAGCAGGGGTAACACCATAAAAGTGGCGCAGCAAACCCTTTTACAATAAAACTCAAATGTGAGCTTTTTCAGAAAAGTCTTCATTTCAAGCAATGTGCGCTTTGATTTGAGTTTGAAGTATTTATCAAATAACCAAAAATGATTTGTTTCGTTTAATTAAATTATTATCATAATGATTTGAAACACTCTCTTTCATTAGAAAAAGATGCCCTGCCTTTAGTATAAAGGACAACATAATGAACTATAAGGGGTAAAAAAAAAAAAAAATAAATAATTACATTGAAAAATATTAAAAAATCCTGATTAATTGAACATTTTAACTCGATTACGACTAATGAATGATTATTTTATTATTTTATTTTATTTTTTTCATAGTTCACTGACAGGTTTTGTACAGTAAATGTGCTCCCTTATTATAAGTGAGAGATTGGTGAATGAAGAGTGCATTTCTTGATTTGAAAATAATAAAAAAGAAATCACATTATCTATGATTATTTACTTCAACGTTGAACAACTGAAATTAAAACATTCATTGCCTAAAGCAAACATTCACTCTTTCCTAAAAAAATAAATAACTTGCACTTTTGGAAACAAAATTAATTATTATTATTGTGTTTTTCATATTAAAAGAATTAAACATCTCTTCTAAATAAAATAACTTGTATATGCTGTAAATAATATTTTAAACTGCATTTCTTGAATCTTCTGTGAACAAATATGCTAAATGTAAATAATAATTTTATTGTAATGGAAAATATGGCATCTCTAGGCTTTTCTGGCACAGCTTCCAATCATCGCCAATGTAGTGTAAACATGCAATGTGTAGTTACATTTTTTTTTAGAGGTATGCGACCGCGCAAAGGCTGCACCAGACCGTTCCATGCAGAAGTAATCAGAGTGGAGTAACATAATTCCACATGCGATAGGGAAACTAACTGAAAATTTGACTTGGAAAAATTTGATCGATTATAGCTTCTGAATGTCGATTTTGATTATTTTTCGATTAATCGGCCAGCCCTATGTTAAATTACTCAAGGTTTTGATTTTAGGCCATATTGCCAAGCTCTAACTATGGGTTTTCAACTAGAGCTGTGAAGGTAACAGATTTTTTTGTTACCACGGTGATGAAGCAAGAAATCAAGCAGTATGTCGGTTAACCGCATATACATGCTACATAGGTTCATTTGATTGTCAGTAACCCTTTCAATAAATTTTATCAATGACTTAAGTATGGACAATTAAAGGACAAGTTATGCTTTGCACTGTGACATGCGTCCACGACTTTAAAGTAATAATCAATGTGTGCAGTTTATGTTACTCTGTGGAGTCACTCTCTTAATATTGGGGATGCATAAAACCTAAGTTATATCCGCTGGTGCTGCCGTTAATAAGCAGATCTTGGTTATATGTCCTGGTGCAGCAACATTATTCGAAACTGAAGGTTTCACCTTTTAATTTTACTTATAATTGTATTTAACAAACCAGTTTGTGTTTTGGCTGGCGCACTTCAACTCACCACAAATGTTATGTTATTCTTATTTATTTTGTAGAGAACTGATCAACAAAAAATACATAAAAATTAAGATACAAATTATACCAAACAAAATTAATTCCAAAAATATATTTTCCCAACAAAAATGTGCATCTTGCACAAGCATCTTTTTACATCTGTAAAAAAGAGAAACTACATTTGACCAGACTTTTAGCGAAGCCTATACTGCCAGTATGACGCTATTCACTAAACTGAGCATAGTTAAACTAATTCAAAACACTCCGTCATCTGAACTCCATCACGAGTGAGATGAAGAAAATTTAAAAAAGTGTAGCGCTGAGGTAAAATCAGATCAAGTCATAATCTTTAAAATAATGACTTGTATTAAAAGTGTTGATAGAGGTTCGTAATATAGGAATTACAGCGGTGCATTTAAAATGCTTATATTCCATGAAACGATTGAAATTATTAGGTCTGCTATATTTATTTGACGAAAGAAAAAATAAACTTAGTATGAAAAAAACAACCTATGCCAGTTATTAAAAAGGATTCAGTCAGTGTTTTCGTTTTGTAATCTAAATGTGTAATGTAAATAAAAAAAAAATAGGCTTCTATTATTTTATTCAGTTTATTCTGTTTTTCTACACAATCCTGAAAGTTTCACAAGCAAAAATAAATAATAAACTTAAAATGGTTGATGATGACAGTAATAACCACATCCTCGCGGTTGACATCTTATTATGGTGGTAATGTGGTGATGCAGTTATCATCACACCCCTATTTCCAACATTCTCCAAAATACCTTTTTTGTGTTCAACAGAAAAAATAGAATCATAAAAGGATTTGGAACCACTTAAGGGTGAGTAAATGATGAGTTAATTTTCATTTAGTGTAAACTATCCCTTTAAAGGGTCATGAAACCCTCCTGTCTGTCTCAGCAGGGTGTTTTCACACCTCTAGTTTGAAAAAAAAAATAAAAAATCAAGAAAGTGGGTGAGTCCAGCTCTGTTTAGGTGGGAGTGTTAAGTGGAGAAAGAGGGAAGGGTTTGCATGAAATTTCTGTAGAGTTTTAAGTGAACTACAGCTGATTTTCACATCGACAACACAAAAACAGACAGTGACTACATTTACATGGACATCAGTAATCAAATTATTTGCCTTGATCTGAATAAGACAATAATATGATGAAGGTGTTTATGCGAGTTGCTTTTTGAATGTTCCTTTCATAATCCTGTTTACATGTTATAGCACATAATTCGATTAACGTCATCGTTATACCACGCTATCCACATTTCCTCCGTAGTTACATGTAATTTTGGGTGTTTCATTCTTAATTTGTCGACACTTAGTCTGGCCATTTCACTTTCAATCAGGAACATTTCATGCATGCCCCCCATGACAAACAAGATATTGGATGCAAGGAACTGCTGGAAGAGTGTTGTTTTAATCGAATTTTTGATACCGCATGCCATATGAGAGAGAAAAAACCTCTGCATTTCTCGGTAGGTGCTATCCTGACTATCCTGTCACAAATGGTGGCGAAAATCAAATGCTGCGAAAATCCTACACGACAATATTAGTTTGATTAAGGTGTTTACATGTTTAGATTTGGAGAGCAGCATTTACAGCAGACCTTTCAGTCCATAATATTGCTGTGATATTAACGCAAACTTAGTAACTAAATCATTTTAACTAAGGTTTGTCTTTAAAAACTAAAAGAGTACTGCTGATGATACTAACTAACTTTGCCATCTGAAATTGAATTAACATAAACAAAGGATATTGATCACACTTACCAAACTCGTAGAGACAGGAGAATCAACACCAACTGGAACCGCGTCTTTTTTTAAAAGGAGACGAGCGGCAAATCTAGATTTCACCATTTCCAGATGTGAAAAGCTCTCGGGTAAAAAAATGTTCCTAACAAACATATTTTGGTCATTTATATTTAGCAGACCACTGTAATCCACAAATGTGGGCACACACGAGCTGCTCTCTTATAGCGGGGAAATGAAAACAAAATCTTCGTTGCGGCACATTTATAGATGCAACACTGATGATCAATGTCTCCAAACAATTCTTCTTCTTCCACTTGTTTTAACTACGGTTGGCAACACAACATGGCATCTCTCTGCCATCTGAACACTGTAACAGGTAAAAACTGTCTTCGAAGCTATCATGCATATTAATATAGCATCTCATTCACAATAGAGCTCACTGATTGGTTCGCACAAAGTCTTTCTCATGAATTAATGCTGAAAACTCAAAGAGGTCACGTTGTACCGGCCCGTACAGACATCTAGTCTACACGCTGGAATTTACACAAGGATCTCATGTTTTTTTTTT
>CAIGQZ010000749.1:2378113-2407448 GCA_903798205.1 Danio tinwini
TAGCAAAACACACTTCCGTATAGTTTTTTCAATAAAACTGACATATGCTAAAATTAAAAAAGCGACAGAGCAATGATAAGTCAAGGGTGTCTAGTTGTGCTCCTCTCCTGAGATTTGAGACCTTCTGACCATCTGTTGTGCTTTAAAAGTGCGAGTGAAAGGAGAGGAAGAGAGAGAAAAAGAGGGAGGGAGCTGAGCTGAGAGATTGTCGCTGAGGAGAAGCAGAAGTTGAAGTCGAGGAGCCCACATCCGGTGGCTGCAAAAGGGAACCGATCAACACTCTGTGCAACAGTACTGTTGACTATATCACACAGCTGGTACTGCAGTCCCACTTCAACTTTCATGGACAATGATGTGCTTTTTTCCCAACATGCATGCGCTGCAGACTTAAATGTGTTAAATGGTCACATATGTATACATACTCATAGAAACAGAGTCTCTAACAGCTGGCACAAAAAAAAAGCACACTCTTACAAAAGCACAGCTGGTGAAAACTTTGATGATGATGAAACAGACAACCAACCAACACATCTTCCAATGATTATTTGCTCCCACTCTGTCATCATCTACCCACATCTCTCTCCTACCTCGTATAACCCACAGAGCAATAAAAGGAATTAAAACAAAACAAAGGTCATTGTTCACACAAAATGGTTATAAATTGCTTCATTTATAAGAATGGGCTATATAAAAACTGCTAGTGTTTTTTCAGCCAACAGTAAACTTCCGATTAAAGGTTTATGACTATTTTCAATTTCATAAGGTTCCTTTGACAGCATCGTTGTTAAATAGGCTTGAGCAATCATTTAGTTGCTCAAGTGTAAAATGAGATGAAACAGCATTTAAATGCAAGCGTCATCAGTAGCAGCAGACTAGTGCAGAAAGGTCATTGAAAATACTAGGGTTAGGGCTGCACGATTCTGGCTAAAATGACAATCACGATTTGTTTTGCTTAACATAAAGATTACGATTTTCTCAGGATTCTTTAGATGTAAAATAAAGGTTAATATGAGTAGGCTATTATTATTGTTAATTCTCAAACATATGATAAAACAACAATAACACTATTAGGCGAGTGTGTAGGTCTACTGTTGGTTAAAATGCTAAATTTTGTATAAACTTTGAATAGTGGTGTTGAACAGACTTTAAATTTGTCCTGGTCATTATTTCACAGTAAAGTGATGACAGCAGAATACAACTATTTATTATTCTGAAGTTGAATTATTATGTTTAAGACATATGCTTGTCGTTTGTCACTGACCATTTTTTCACTAGTAAAATGAGACATTTATCATTATCAGATTCCCTCTTGCATTATATTCATCATTATATAGGCTAGAGTAGTTATACTGATACTGTTAAACATTTATTCTCATGTACAACACTTTGTGTTTGCTATGAAAAAAAAAAAAAAAGCATCAAATGCTTGTCGTAATCATAACATGCAATTGGATCATTTAAATGATGTGCGCGACGGTTTCACTTTCACCTGCTGAGTGCACAGTTATGTCATGGCTGCCGTCACTTTGAAGAAAAAAAAAACACATGGAAATTACACTTCCCGCGTGGCTTTCAAACAATCGTTCTGTGCAACAAACTGAACGTTAGCTACAACTTTATGACCTGTAAGGGTCTATTCACTGAAATAGTTGCATATGCGCACGGCCTTTCAATATTTAACAGTGTGTCAGTTCACGTGTGATTTCGCGGCCACGAATACATCATTACATGAAGACAGAAATTAAATTTTTGGGTAAATTATACGTTATAAATACTGTACAGTATGTCACACTTTTAACGCCATTTGGAGGTGTTCACGTTGTATCACGTATAAAAAACAATGCGAAGATTTGTGTGACCGCATTTATGCTACTCCCAAACTTGAAAATATAATTTGTTGAATTGTAGAGATGCTAGATTAAGATTGTGTGTGTGTGTGTGGGGGGGGGGGGGCAAATCAAGACCGCAATCTTTTTTCAATTACTCGTGCAGCCCTAACTGGGGTATCATGAATTTCCATATTTTAAAGACATGGCGCAGAAAAATGTAATTTAATGCAGTGCTTCTTGTCCAGCCTGATAGCCACTTTATTCTGTATATCAACTAGGCAGTGAAGATCACTGATTTTTAAAGAAATCAGGTTAAATGTGGCAATTTTGTAAGGGCATAACAGTTAACCAGATGTACTTGGGTTAGCTGGCCGAAAATTAAAAGTCCATGGCATGGCATGATAGCCGTTTTCAAGTTATACAGCGGTTTGGAAAAATCAAGGTTTTAAAACCTAAAACCAAACTTTTCTGCTACTCTGTTCCATATATGTAGGATTTTTTTAATGTTTTTTAGTTTTTAGGACAACATCAGAAAAGATCCAAAGATGCTGGTTTACATTGTACAGAAATCTGTGTTTTTGAAACTAATGAAGACATCAGAAGTCAATGATTTATTTTAATAATTCAGCCTGACATGTCCACTGCTCCAAAATACTTTAAATGTTTCTCAAAATGAAATATATTGTGTTCAAAGGGGAAAAAGGTTTTTTTTTATCCAGACATTTAAAAAGAACTTGATTTAGAGCAGTAATCACAATACCGTAAAACTGTGATGTTTTTATCCAAGGTTCTCATACCATCAGAATCTTATACCGGCCTAGTCCATGTGCATATACCCCATTAAGCCCGGATCACACTCTGATTTTTAATAATCTTTTACAACTGTTGATTTTAAGAATGTACATGCATGATCGTATCATCACACTGTAAAGGCCAGGGCACACCAAGTTAATGGTCAGCCATTGGGCCAATTGTGAGCATCTGTCAGGCTAGTTTGTTTGGTGTGTTCAAGAGGTTACATTCACAGGACTTTATCCAATTCAGCATATAGATTCTGTGTCGCGCAAAATAGAGAAAGAGAGCACTCTGATTGACTGTTCAGCTATAAATCAGAGTGTGGGAACAAAAACTGAAGTGGCGAAAGCAAGCAAATGAGGAAAGTCAGGAGGAAACACATAGAAGCTAGCTGTCATTTTATTGCATTTCTTACATATCTGCATGTGGATTATAAGATTATCAAACATATTTGCATGAGCGAACCTCACGGTGATGAAATTGTACATAAATGCTGCTTTGTTTAAGAATGGTATGTGTGCAGCTCTATGTCTGGTTTCCCTTTGTGTAATGATAATACAAACTACTCCCACCTGCGGGTATGGAAAGATGCATCCTCGCTTAGCACCAACGATACCCAACTGTGTTGTCGCCTAATGTTGGATCATATCTGGACCAAAAAGCTGCATGTAAACACACCAAATGGAAAAAAGCCAACTAAAACTTCCGAAAAGACATTATGATATGAAAGGCATCTACGCTTATGTTATTACTTGAGATCTCCATAATCTTGGACCAGGATGCATCCTGAGCAGATGCTGTGGTGGTCATGGAGAAGTGGAGAGCATGAGACTGATTCCTAAAAGACTCCATTGACAAACAAGTCTCCGCATTTATCCCATGGGACAGCATGATCACCCATCGGTGAACTACTCACACCTGCAGCTTTTTCCACGATGGACGTCCAGTGTTCTCCAGCCTCCGGCACCTAGACTGCAGCTCTGCACAAGAAGTTTGGCCAGAGTAGAAATGGTCTTGCCCAACTGAGCCTGGATTCTCTCAAGGTTTTTTCTTCATTTTCGACAACTATTGAAGTTTGTTCCTCACCTCTGTTGCCACTGGTTTGCTTGGTTTCAGGACTTGTGGAGCTGCCCATTGATGGATTTGCTCTTCAGTGTTTGGACTTTCAGCAGTGAAAATTAAACCAAACTGAACAAAACTAAACTGAACTTCAACTCTGAAAACTGGACTGACACAGTTTCAATTTACTAAAACTTCTATGTTAAGCTACTTTGACACAATCTACATTGTAAAAACGCTAGAGAAATAAACATGTAGATTAAATATATTAAAAAGAGAATCAAGTTCTCTCTTGATGACAGAATGGGAACAGGGGGGGGGGGGGCAGTAGCCGGTTTTCTCGTTCCGCAAGGGGAAATCAGAATCACAGTAATTGTTGCTCACGAGGGAGGGATTTGTTCCTGCAAATATGTCTGAAAATCTAATAATTAATATAATTTCCAAATTTTTGGAGAAATGTAGAGAAATTACAGCCGGTCTCTTTGTGATACTTCTTAGTTTGAATTGATTACTTGCTACATCACTTCACTACATCACATTCGCGCTCTGATTCATTGCTGAATAACCAGTCAGAGCACTGTATTCAGCCGACTGGCTAGCTGATTCTATTCGCTTGTTAAGTCTGACGTTATGCGAAGCGGCTTCCAGGTCCAATCGCTCTATCAAACTGTATAGGGAGACTCATTATTGGTAATAATAAACATTTACAAAGAGATGTATTACTTTCAAAAAATCTAAATCGCAACATATACACACACACACACATATATATATATATATATATATCCATGCCCAATATCCGATGGCCAGAATGTGATACATTTTTTATAAATTGTTAAAATTTTGGTATTTGTAATGCAGCAAGTCCAGAGACTGTCGTGTACACCATGAACTTATATAAATTTCACTTTACATGTGATATGACTAAAAAGTGACCATCAACGATATTTTCTCAATATAAATGAATAGCGGCTTGGACCTGAAAACAGCATTCCATACATCATGACTTATTAAGCAGATATGCTGGATCGGACAAACGATCTCCAATATTAACCCAACAAAAGGCAATGTGTGGAACAAACCAAACCAACTAGCCTGACCAACAAAGCCTAACGGCCAACCATCGACTTGATGTGTCCAGCCCTTACATGCAAATTAAGTCCTATTTTCAGTCGACTGTTGTCTGTTGGCTGTTCACATTAAGTTTTTTAGTCTTTTCTTTGACATCAGCTTGGTGTGTCCTGGCCTTAAGATCTCAGTTGGCCATAATACCTGACTGCCAAACATACACATGTAAAACTCATCTTTATTTTAATTAATCAATGAAACATTCAGTAACCCCTGAAATGCTACATCACAACAAGCATAAACATCCTTTCAACATTTCCCTGAGGTAATTCAATTCATCTTTATTTGTATAGCGCTTATACAATGTAGATTGTGTCAAAGCAGCTTCACATGGAAGTTTATAGTGAATTGAAACAGTGTCAGTTCAGTTTTCAGTGTTTAAGTTCAGTTTAGTTTAGCTCAGTTCAGTGTGGTTTAATAATCACTACTGAGAGTCCAAACACTGAGGAGCAATTCCATCGATGCGCAGCTCTACAGATCCCGAACCATGCAAGCCAGTGGCGACAGCGGCGAGGAAAAAACTTCACCAATTGGTGAAAGTGAAGAATTTAAAAAACCTCGAGAGAAACCAGGCTCAGTTGGGCACGACCATTCCTCCTATGGCCAAACGTCTTGTGCAGAGCTGCAGTCTAGGCGCAGTAGCTGGACCTCCGTGAAGACACGTCTGACCTTGGAGCATCACAGGAATCACAGGTACTTTAAAGTAGTGCATCATAAGTCAGTCTGCGTCACCTGACAGTGCCAGAAATGAATCGGATGGAAAATCTGATCGCAATGTCCATTATTCGGCTATCGGTAAACATGTAAAAATCAATGATCAAAGAACATACATTTTAACTTAGAATTATAGAAATGTTTTAGGATTTACTAATTTCTCTCAGGCGACCAAATGTTGTCCAAAATTGCAAAGAGTAAGACTTTAAGTAATAAACAGTTAACATTTTGTTGGTATGAACACAAGGCACTGCAGACTTCAACATGTTAAACAGTCAAGCATATACATACTCACACAAACAAAGTCTCTAACAGCTGGCCCTTAAAGGAAGCACACACTCTTACAAAACACAGCTGGCGAACACTCAAAATATAATGACAAAACAGAAGATGACAACACACACACACACACACACACACACACACACACAAACCTGAACTTGTGCCTAACAGAGCTGAATTTATAATAAATCCTCTCCACCCAAATCTGAGAGGCTCATTTGCATAGGCAAAATATGACCTTGTGTTTAATATTCATCAGGGATGTTCAGGGCTGACCACATCCTAACACAACAGGAAATGCTTTTAAGCACCAGGGACTATATGAATGACCCATTAAACACAAGGTGTTGCCTCAAAACGGAGTGACAACCTAGACAGCATAGAGTCAAAAAAGATACAATATAGCTTCGTCTGAAATTGCATACTACTCATGTATTTGAATTTTCAGATGGAGTCCATATTTATTTGCCAATACCAAAATGTGAAAAGATCTAGTTGTAGATAGGGCTTGGTGATTAATTGAAAAGTACATTCAGAACCTTTAAATCAATCTAATTTTTCTAGGACGATTTCTTCAATTACTTTCCCTATGCATTACGTGACCCCGCTTTGTTAAAGGCTGAGGCTAATTTCTACTTCTGCATCCACTTTGCAGCAACATCTGATCTCTGGTCAGGTAGGACAATGGACCCATTCCTAAGCCTTACTTTGCACTACATTGGCAATGATTGAAAGCTACGCCAGAGATCCCTTTAGATGGCATATAAAACTTGTCAAAAGGGCAAAAAAAATGTAATAAATAAATAAAATAATCGTTCATTAATCGTAATAGAGTTACAATGTTCAATTAATTGAGATTTTGATTTTAGGCAAAATCACCCAGCCCTAATTGTAGACATGCTGATTTGCTGCATAACCTGCCTGGATAAGCCACACACATCCACCGTCCCATGAAATGGTCATTGTTTCCCTGTGTATACGGAATCTGGTGTTTGCCTGACTGGGAAAGGCAGTCTGTGTCATTTTTACTTCCTGGTTTGGGACGTGAATGTGTGGTTGTGGACTGTTTTAGTTCTAAAAAGAACCAAGTTTAAGGTGTTCATTCAGAAATACTGGACTCTTAATATATAGCCAACAAAAAGAGAGAAACACTATATACACAATGTCAATGTATACAATAAAAATATACAATAACCAAATAATAAGCCTACATTGAATCCGCCTATTCAAAAAAAAGTCAAAAAGATTTTGGATACAACTTCCAGAAAAGTTATTTGCTTCTTTAATTTAGCTGCAAGACTGAAAGGTGTGATTCCTAATATATTTGGTCAAATCTAATACTATCTTTCGATGCTCATTTGTTCCCATTCTGTCATCATCTACCCACAAGTAAAAAAAAAACTAAGCTAAAGGGTCAGTGTTCACCAAACCCAGATCTAGATTCTGTTTGTCAGTGTTTTTTATTGTTCAGACCAGATGTGACTGGCAATTGCAGCTCGTGCTCAATCGCGAGGTTAATTTTATTTCGATTAATTGCCCAGCCTTCCTTAAGTCACATTATTGGAGTATGAGGCCTGTGAACGTGAACATCGTTTTACTGTTTTCCCTTTAAAAAAACACACATTCAATATTATTTCCAAATAAATATTTAGAAGTTTCTAATGAATGTTGGCTGCTATTGGGGACAATTGTTATTGAATAAACCAAAACTCCAACACAGAGAATGAAACAGTTCAGAATGTATGACAAAACACTAGACCATTATTAGGCCAATATCCAGACAGTCCAGACACTCACAACCACAGACACAGTCATGCCTAGAGGCTGATATTGGACAGGAAACATTACTGATGGGGGATAACAGATCAATGGAAACAAGCCATGAGGAAAATGTCTTCTACAATATATTCTGGGTCATCTTCAGAAAACCCTTTGAAAAAGCACTTCTTCAATGACCTGGAGAGATGGGAATCCTCATCCAAGCAAGAAAAGAAAGAGAAGGAAAAAACAAGAGAAGTACAGCAGAAATGGGGAGAGCAAGGGGGAGAGAGAGAGAGAAGCCTGCCTCAGACAATGGAGGAGGGGTCCTGCCGAATGGAACTCCAGTTGGGGGGAAAGAGGAGGGTCCCTATTTCGGGAATATCACGACAATGGGAGCAGCCCACAAGCCTGTTTTATTAAAAAAAAGGCCTCTCCCTCCCCTCTTTCTCTCAGCTGCTGTGAGGCTTAGTTGTGGTATGGACTGTGTGTCCCTCTGAATGAGACACTGTGTTATAGGCTACTTGACGGTGGTCATGCCCCAGGCATGGTCACAAGTATGTGGAAGCCGGATGGAAACAAATATTTTCATCTAAAACACACTCAAAAACACACTTGATCTGGAGGATCCTCTTTGTGCCCATGCCCCAGGCAGGCATGGGATGATAACCGTTTATCACAGTTTGGAAAAGTCAAGATTTTAAAACTGCTAATGTTTTTCTGTTATACCGTTCTGAAGGTATACTGTATGTAAGTTTGTGTTTGTCTGTTTTTTCTTTTTCATGTTTTTCACAACAATTTTATTTAGTTTTTAGGGCAATTGATCTCCAGCTGAAAAAGACCCTCCACATCAAAAGCTACTGTTCCAAAATGTTTTAAATGTTTTTTTAAAATAAAATATATTGTGTTCAATGGTGGAAAAAAAAGTTATTGTTTTTACCCAGACATTTAAAAAGAACTTTTGAAACAATAATCACAATACCGTGATATTTTTATCCAAGGTTATCATTCCGTCAGAATCTTATACCGGCCCATGCCTAGTCCCAGGAACCCTTTCGTTCTATAGCTGCTTCTACGGTGGTCTTTTTTTGTTTTGATGAACTCTTATCTTAAGCCTTCTCCACATTCATCTTTCAGCACCTCCTTCAAATAGCATAAATTATTGTACTCTAAGACAAATGCAGTCTGAGATGTCATTTCACTGTAAAGTGCTGAGGCACGGCACAGCTTGTGTTATTGTTGTAAGGTGCAGTCGACAATGGCTGTATTATTGCTCAGGTCTATTTTTAAGGAGTTTGAGTCTGGGTGGATTTATGAGGCTGGGATTTGTTTTTCATCACTGAACTGGACCTCCAGCGAGCCTGAACCTCTAACCTTCCTGAAGGAAAGTAAGTCTATATTGGGAAGAGGAGAAAGTACAGTGTAGACTGAGAGTAAATTAACATAGCAGAAGCTATCAATCTTTGCCTCCTCAGATCTTTTAGCAAAAAGAGACACTGTCATTTTCCTCCCACCTTCAAGCATATGTACAATACAAACTGCAGCTGCAACCAGTAATGTATGAGTAAAACCTAGTAATCATTCTCCACCTGAGGGTAGGTGTGTCTGTGGAACATGCTTATTATGGAATGATTTATTTTTTACACTGGGACAGGGCTTGGATTTTATATATGGTAGTTTTAGGCCTAGTTTTGTCTGAATTGTTCCGCACCCTCGGACTGATCCCAAACTGGCACTTGGATTTTGGAGAGTCAGATGTACAGTACCGTTACCAAGGCAACTTGGTTATCCATGCAGAAAATTGGTGTCAAAAACCACCACAGAAGAATGAGAGATTAGACCTTCTAAACTCAAAACCTGCAGAGCTACACTCAAAAAAGGCTTTTGCTGCTTGTTCAAACTACTTATTTAAAATCAGTTAAAAAACACAATTATTTAGGGTGTTTTGGAGATATCTTCATTTTATGTTCAACCCACTTAAATTTGTGAAAATTATTAAGTTAACTTAATTGGTTTGTGTTGGGGCAGCATGAAGGAATTGTGTGGAACCCAGCGTGTTTTACAGTGTGGGATTCCGTCTTAAATTAGTCAGTGTGCTCAGTATAGGGCACAATGGTCTCAGTATGTCATGATTTTGAAAAAAAATAAGTTGTAATAATTCATCCTTAATCATGATGGCAACAAATATTATTGATGATGTTGTGTTTATATATATGTGTGTGTTCTTCTTAATAGCCATTTTTTGCTAAGAATTGTCTTCTGGTTAATCTAAGCTGTACTTTTCCCTACATGTAATCATGTGTGTACATCATGTGCAAATGTAACAATGATTAAATCCTATTGGATGATTTAGTCATTCTTGCTAGTTATTATAGTGTGTGATTTTCATTCATGCCTTTAACAATGGCATACCAGAGCACAATGAATTACAAACTACAGGCCTCCTCCTCACCCCAAACATGTGTTTGGTTCAGAAGCTCCTTTTCTAAAATTAACCATAATTACATTACCATGCAGGACTGATTTTAGGGCTGGGTGATTTGGCCTAAAATCAAAATCTCCATTAATTGAACATTTTAACTCGATAACGATTAATGAACGTTTTTTTTATTTATTTATTTTATCTTTCTGCCCTCACAGTTCACTGACAGGTTTTGTAAAGTAATTATGTTCCCATATTACAAGAGATTATTGAATGAAGGGTGCATTACTTGATTTTAAAATAATTGAAAGAAATGAGGTTGTAAACAAAGTTAATTATTTTCTGCATTTCTAGAATCTTTTGTAAACAAATATTTTTTAAGTAAATTATAATATAATGAAAAATATGGCGTCTCAAGGCCTCTAGCACAGTTTCCAATCATCGTCAATGTAGTGCAAAGTATGACTCAAGAATGGGTCCATTGCCTACTTTAGATGTAAACATAAAGGCTTAAAGCGGGGTCACACTGTAGGTTGACCTAGAAAAATTTGATCGATTAAAGGTTTTGAATGTCGATTTTGATTACTTTTCGATTAATCACCCAGCTTTTAGAAATGTACATTCAATTACAATGAATAATCTAAATTATGCATCAACTTGAATAAAATAATTTGCCAGATAGAATCTGGAAATATTGCCTTAAGAGTGTTATGTCAACCTTACATAATCATATGCATATCAAAAATATTCAAGTGCATGCTAATTTTGTGTGGTTTGAGAACTGTTTAACAAATCTAAAATTATCACAACAGGATATATTACAATACAGAATACACTGACACCAGCTGGGGATCGCAAAGTTACAAAAAGACATATACATCTCATGAAATACTTCTAGAACTGACTATAAAATCTCTATGAGACTTGAAGACCCATGTGTGTGCGTGTGCGTGTGTGTGTGTGTGTGTGTGTGAGGTGGGGGTTTGTATGGCTCAAAGACAAACTGCTTTATACCCACTTTGTATGAAAGTGGAGCAGATGGTCATATTAGTGCTGCTGGCAAGATGCTCCCTACCAATAAGAACGGAGTCAAACGAGCTGACTACAACAAATACCACTTTTATCAGCCACTTCTGCTGCCTTTGCACTGCGCTGAGAGATCAAATGCGAAGTTTTACTTTGCTCTGTGGTAAGATGGCTCGGCCTGAGTGTAGTTTCCACCTCAACAACAGGAAGAGAAGCTCAACGCAAATGTCTCCAATTTCTTAAGCAAACACGCCAGCCTTACAACTCAACAAGCTCTAAAAACACAATACGCTGCTCGATGACCAGCGATGGTTGTTTTAGAAACGAAAGTGAGGAGTAAAATGAACTTGTCATATGATCTGCTTTCTACAATGATCACGAAAAGTGAAAGATCCGCTTTTTTCTGAGTCGGGCGTGATGGTGCTGCACAGAAGGGGCGCAGGTGAAGAAGACACCCAAACAAAGGACATTAAATGTACTGAATGCATTCCCTGCCCCCTTCACTGATCCCCTGGCCGCTTTATTAATTAAAGTCTTACCTGCGTGCGTAATGTCGGACAGGTCATAGTTCCTGGCGGTGCGGGGGAACTCTTTGAGTTTGCGGTTGGAGAGGATGAGCGCTCCGCTGGACGCAGCCTCTTCCAGCGCCTTCTCCACGCTCCTGCTGGCCGCTACGGTCGCCGGCAGCTGGGCTCCATCCCCAGCAGCCATCAAACACTAAATATGACCCTTATCTTACTCTTTACTACGACAATCACCCCTCCTAAACCTCCATCTCATCAGAGGCCGGTCCAACAACGGTTCACTCCGGGAAAGTTAGTTTTTGTACTCCAGAAAAGTGATGTAAAATCCCGTGATTGAGTAAAGTTGCGCCGTGACTTGACAGACCGCGCGCTGGAGCGAGCTGAAGAAGCGAAAGGGGCGGAGCTTGCGTATTGAGCAAGTCTTGATTGACACACAGCGGACACACCCAGAACCTACAGACTCGGGGAAATGAACACAAAAGCGCTGCTCTCATCATCGGAAGGGGAAAATGCTAAAGTTTTCTGGTCCGTTGGAGGTTTTGTAATACAAATGTAGACGTTACAGTAATGCTGATGATAGTAAGTTTTTTGGCATTGTTTGCATTGCGATAGCGAAGGCTGCGGAGATTTACTACAGTAAGCGGAAAGCCTCTAATGGACATCACACACAAATCACACACCATTTCCTTGTTTCCAGATCCATTATTTTGACATGCTTTTAGAGAGAGGAAATGAAAGACATAAATATTGCATTAACATTATACCGTTAGTACTTTATGCTTTATGCGTAAGTCAACAAACACTCTGCAGATATGTTGTCTAAATCTAACCATAAAACTGCATTGTTGTACTATATTTATATAGATTTTGTTTTTTATTTAATATATAATTAGCTATGGAAAAAATAAACGTAAATGTACATTTTCTGTGATTATGAAAAATAATATAGTAAAATATAAAAATATAAGTTACTGGCATATAAACAAAATAATTAATTTAGTCATTTTTACTTTGGCTTAGTCCCTTTATTAATCAGGGGTCACCACTGCCAACTTATTCAGCATATGTTTTACACAGTGGATGCCCTTCCAGCCACAACCCATCACTGGGAAACACCCATACACTCTCATTCATATTCATACACTACGGACAATTTAGCTTACTCAATTCCCCTACAGCGCATGTGTTTTGACTGAGGAAAACCAGAGAACCCAGAGGAAACTCACGCAAACACGGGGAGAACATGCAAACTCCACACACTGCAAAAAATGCTTTTCTTGCTTAGATTTTTTTCTTGTTTCTAGTCTAAATATCTAAAAACTCTTAAATCAAGAAGCATTTTCTAGACAAGCAAAACATATTGTCTTGTTTTCAGAAATAATATGCCAAAATTAGGTGAGTTTTTCCTTAAAACAAGCTAAATAATCTTGTTTTGCCTTTCGACATAAGATTATTTTGCTTACCCCATTGGCAGATTATTTAGCTAGTTTTAAGGAAAAACTCACTTAATTTTGGCTTTTTTTTTTTTTATTTTTGGATATTTGGACTAGAAACAAGATAAAAAATCTAAGTAAGAAAAGCATTTTTTGCAGTGCACAGAAATGTCAACTGACCCAGTCGGGACTCGAACTATGCAACCTTCTTGCTGTGAGGCAATTGTGCTACCCACTGCGCCACCATTAAAGAAAGAATGTATCTAATTATTTATAAAATATACACCATCTCATAATGATATATATGAAATATATAGAGAAGCAATATACTAGGTTAATAAAATGTTGAGTTACATCTACAAACAGAAGTTGATTAAAATTATTGTAATTTGTTTAATATCAAGAAAAAGTACCAGCTTGTTGCCTGGCTTTTGTACCATCATTTACATCAGAGGTTCCCGAACTTTTTTGCGATCCCCAAAATAACAATTCCAGTGACTCGTGACCCCCACTATCCTCTGAGGTGATTATAAACATGCAAACATCGCACACAGTGGTGCACACACAGCAATAGGTACTATATCAGGGGTGCCCAAACTTTTTCTTATGAAGGGCTAAATACAAACTTGATTGAGAGCAGTGGCCGAAGGTAAATATACTAAACTATATTACGTTAAAGTTTGCATGGGTAATCTCCAAATCTATTTTCTAATATTTAAAAATAAATTGAAAACATTACTTTAAATAGTACTGACTAATGCAGTATAGTTTTATTTTACCATGAATTTACAGTAAAAACATCAACAATCCCATTTATAACACAAGGGAGTTCAATGTCAATTACACTGACTGTTGATTACACTAGTCGAGCTGGACCTGCCTTGATTTGCTTGAGTGACAGTATTTCATTTATTTTTCAATTTTCCTTCTGCTTAGTCCCTTTATTCATCAGGGGTCGCCGCAGCAGAATGAACCACCAACTTATCCAGCATATGTTTTACACAGCGGATGCCCTTCCAGCTGCAACCCAGTACTGGGAAACACCCATACACACTCATTCACATGCACATACACTACAGCCAGTTGAGTTTATTCAATTCACCTATGCCACATGTTTTTGGACTGTGGAGGAAACCCATAGGGAGAACATGCAAACACCACACAGAAATGCCAACTGATTGCCAACTGCTTTATTGAAACATTTCATTTAATTGAGCTTTTTTGGTGGCTTAGCAATAAAATAAATAAACAAAATGTCATGTTAAATCTGACCTGATAGTGTCTGTCAAAGGCTTTGCCCAACAGACCTCCCCATCATTCTCCTTATCTTCTCAGATGGGTTGGCGGGCCAAATCAAAGGTTACTATGGGACAACCCTGGCCCACTGGTCCTAGTTTGGGCATCTCTGAACTATATAAACAAGCTTATTGACATCACAAAAAAAGTACAACAGAGAACCATATATATGTTTTAGTCATTATGCTTTTGTTTCATTTAATATTAACCTCACTTAATGAGAATGATGGGCACAATATTTACAGCACAAGACTATTGGTTTAATTTTGGGGACCACCACTTGAAGCCTCTATAGTATGTTCAGTTGTGGTCTTTATTTTTATTGTATGTGAGTGCCATAAATGTGTCAAAGTTTAACATTGTGCCGTAAAAAAAATCTATTGCAGCTAACAATATTGCTGTGTCATCGCTCTACCTAATGGTTGAGCATATTTTGACAGTTTTAAATAATGACTGTAATTTAAAGAATGAACATAAAAATAATGGTTTACACACACAGCATTGTTGGCTTACAAATCAAACAAACATAATCCTGTTGCACTACTACACTTGATTTTGGTTTTATTGTAAAATAAAACAACAAGAAAACATGTTAAATGATAATCTGAAATATTTGATGGCATACTTCAATAAATAAAGGTGATTTAGTATTCAAAAATGTTTTATTTTGATTGCCTTTTTAAATAAATTGGTCTTACACTTCATATTTTCAGATTTTTTATAGTATATGCATTAATTCTGGTACTTTTACCATCAATCATTTAGTACAGGCTGATATTTTAGAAATTATGGGTTGTGTTGAAAGAAATGCATTGAGTGTGTTAACTAGTGACATCAGGAGTTAAGAAATGCAATCCATTTTTTTTCCTTGGTGGGGCAGTTAAAGGGTTAATCTAGCGGTATAACCCCAGGGGTCGTAATCCAATAGAAAGGCTGAGGTTTTTATTTGCATGTTGTTATTTTATGTAACTATTAAACTATATTCTTATCTTCTGTAGGTTATGGCTCTAAAATCTAAATTTTCATCCTCATTTTAGTAACATATATGATATTTTTAGAAATCAACAAGCAACCTCTAGGGGGTCCCGACCCCCACTTTGGGAACCACTGATTTACAAGACCAGGTCTGACAATGAAAAATTTTAAACTTAAAATGAATGAATCAACAAAAGTTGCTTTGCAAAACAGCAAAATACATTTTTAGCATCAAAGGCACAGTGCTCAGCAATTGAGTACAGCCTATTTTGAAAATAAATATTTTTCTCCATTTCTCAGTGAATATAGACAATGTATTTTGGTGCATTTAAACAAAACAGGTTTATTTAACAGATATATTTATTAAAATAATATTTTAGTCACCAAACATATTTAGAAATTGAAAGATAATACAATTAAATTCAAGCAAAATGTTGCAGAAAAAAAGTACAACCTACAACATTTCAAATAAATTTTTACATTTTTTGCATCTCTTGATTTTTTCACTTTTTTAAAATTTGTATTTAATATTTTTCTTTAACATCTAAATTTGGGTGTACTAGTGTTTGGACCGTTATCATAAGTTATTATGTTAGATAAGCCCCAGATTTGGCTTAAGTACTGACAAATCTAATGTCTATATTGTATAGCTTCCTATTAAAATATGAATCTAAAAAGAGATTTGTCAGGAGTGCACTTGTACAGTTGGTCAGAATTATTAGCCCCCCTTTGAATATTTTTATTTTTTTAAATATTTCCTAAATGATGTTTAACAGAGAAAGGACATTTTCACACAATGTCTGATAATATTTTTCTTCTGGAGAAATTCTTATTTGTTTTATTTCGACTGGAATAAAAGCAGTTTTTACTTTTTAAAAAAACTATTTAAGGTCAATATTATTAGCCCCTTTAAGCAAATTTTTTTCAGATAGTCTACAGAACAAACCATCATTATACAATAACTTGCCTAATTACCCTAACCTGCCTAGTTAACCTAATTACCCTAGTTAAGCCTTTAAATGTCACTTTAAGCTGTATAGAAGTGTCTTGAAAAATATCTAGTAAAATATTATGTACTGTCATCATGGCAAAGATAAAATAAATTAGTTATTAGAGATGAGTTATTAAAACTATTATGTTTAGAAATGTATTAAAAAAAATCTTCTCTCCATTAAACAGAAATTAGGGAAAAAAATAAACAGGGGGGCTAATAATTCAGGAGGGCTAATAATTCTGACTTCAACTGTATATGCTGAGCACTGCAATTCCCTTCAAAAGTGAAAACACCAGTGAATCATATGCACACTTTCTGTTAAAATACACATTCACACAACTACTTAACGTATTTGTTTTTACAGTGCACACACAAAGCTTTCATAGAGTTCTTGCTTACCCATGCATGCTTAATGTTTAGACTATCTGTTTTTTTGTTTAGTGTTTGTGAGTTCAGTGTTTTAGGCTTGACAGGGGCACAAAGTGGGTCACAAAATTACCCTCCATGTCATTACTCTCCATAGAACAAAACAGAGAGGAAGAGAGGGATCGCATCAGCCCAGAGGAAGAGAAGAGATGAGAGGTCGTGAGAAAGAGTGATGTCATGGTTTATTATGGGAAGCCCTAATGAGGATTTGTGCTAAAACATGGCATATGATTAATGTGAGAAAATAATTTGTGAATTATGAAATTTAAACTTTGATAAAGTCTTTCATGTACACTGAAAAAAAATAACTTATTTGGATTTACTGCTTGTTTAAAGGTTTTAATTTATATGGTCTGAATTTAAACACAAATTTAATTTCATAAACATAAATATATCTGTTTGTTTAAATTCAGTCCAAATAAATAGTTTACAACAACTATAAAAATTCAATCAATAATCTTTTTCAGTGGACATAAAAAAATAATTATCAAAGTTTAAATTCATAATTTGTGGAGAGACCCACCCTTATGACTGTCAAGCGCTTTGGGTGTATAGACATACACACACAAAAAAAATGTTTATAACTTTAAAGTACTTAAATAAAATGAGCGGAAACAACACAATTCTTGAGATTTCATTGGGACAACTTAATTTTTTTATGTTCAATACATAAATTTGTTGAAAGTGTTAAGTTAACTTAATTTGTGTTGGGACAACATGAATGAATTGTGTGGAACCCTGCATTTTTTACAGTGTAAATATACTTTACATTACATAATTTATTTAATAATTCATTGAATTAATTTTATTAATTCATAATAATTATAATTCAATTACGAAACCTACAGTTTCTTTTTGCACAATTTTCTTTGTGCCATTAAATATAAATAATATAAATGAGTATGTCTAAATGAGACTAGTTTTTGGCTTTTCATTCATTCATTTTCCTTTGGCTTAATCCCTTTATTCATCTGGGGTCACCACAGCGGAATTAACTATTCCAGCACATGTTTTACAATTTGCGAATACAAACAGCGAATGCCCTTCCAGCCATAACCCAACACTGGGAAACACCCATACTCCCTCATTCACATACATCCATTATGGCCAATTAAGTTCAAATCAATTCCCCTACAGCGCATGTGTTTGGACTGTGGGGGAATCCGGAGCACCCGGAGAAAACCCACGCCGACACGAGGAGAACATGCAAACTCTATACAGAAATGCCAACTGACGCAGCTGGGACTTAAACCAGCAACCTTCTTGCTGTGAGGCGACAGTGCTAACCACTGAGCCACGGTGTCACTCATGTTTTAGACAATAATTAATTTAATTTTATTTTTTGATCTCTACACAAGAATGCTGCATGATTTAAATGTTTTCATTCTGCAGCTTCAGTCAGCTTAATAAACACATTTTGGATTGCATGTATATGTGTTAGCCAAAAACTAGGTGTTAATTTATTCAAAATGCACTTAATAATAATAAAATAATTGGTTGTTCTCCATTGTCACATAGCCTGATAAACCTTAAAAGTTTTTCTTTTTTGTTTGTTTTATTATGATGTGGATCTCTTTTTTGTTTCCAGAGTTCCCTTTATTATTGAATTGGGGTAAAGTTGGTTTCATATTCACACATTCGGTCATTTTTTGCACAATGACAATTTGTGAGATGCTACTTTAAATATTGGGTCTAAAATCACATGCAAGTATGACTTCAAAACAACATAAGCACTATTTATTTGACTGTGAACAATGTTGTACTTTGATGGTCATTGGCTACTAATATGATTTCACCATTAAGAAATTCCAAATAATATTTTTCTAAAATTATATTTAGAAGGTGAAAGTCCAAATATAAAACCAACTTTACCTCAATTCTTATCACTAGTTGTATATTAGACTAGAACGCTTAAAACTTCCCTAAAAAGTAAAGAAAATAAATGAAGTGCACTGATATCACTTACTGCATAACAGCGTCCCCTGGTGTACATGACAATGAATGAAAGAATAAAAATAGTTAAAATGCTAACTACCCAGGTAGCAAAGAATTCTGGCCCAGATTTGGCATAAACTGGCACAGCAGGCATTCATCCTGCACTGGCATACAGCATGTGGGCCAAACATGGCCTTGGTTTGGAAAAGATGGCATCGTCTTTAAGGTGGCACACAATACTTAGGCCAGATGTAAAATGTAATATTTGGCCCAGATGTTAATAATTGATATGTGGGCCATGTAAGTTTGGCCTATATTGACCCACTTTTAAAATAAATGTTTATTATTTTCAAATAAAGATAAAAAAAATTCTACCAATCAGGTTGCTTCAAAAAAAGCAGGCCCATAGCACGCCTAAAGTGCAATGACTTATGGGTTTATCAATTTCATTGCAGTCGTGACATACCAAAAAATCTGGCCCAGTTCAGGCTCAGTTATTGGTTATTAACTTGGCTGAGAATTGGCCCAGATATGGTCCGTGTTTGGCCCTTGTCTGGAAGCCAGACTTGGTCCAGTCATGTACCGTAATTTACTGCGGCATGTGGGCCAAGCAAAAGCTGATTGTGTGCGCCAGAGCTGGGCCAGAGATATTTTGCTATGTGGGTATTTTTTGTTTGTTTGTTTGATTGATTAATTGTTACTTGTTTGTTTGTTTGAATTCAGATTAATAAAATCTGTTAAAATGTGGACTTCACCTTTATGTAGCTTATTTACCTGATCTTTAAAAAAAAAGATTTTTAATTGTATAATGGCAGCACGGTGGCACAGTGGGTAGCACAATCGCTCAAGAAGATCGCTGGTTCGAGCCTCGGCTAGGTCAGTTGGCATTTCTGTGTGGAGTTTGCATGTTCTCCCAGTGTTGGCGTGGGTTTTCTCCGGGTGCTCCGGTTTCCCCTACAGTCCAAACACATGTGCAATAGGTGAATTGGGTAAGCTAAAATTGTCTGTAGTGTATGTGTGTGAATGGGTGTGTATGGGTGTTTCCCAGTGATGGGTTGCAACTGGAAAAGCATGCACTGCGTAAAACATGTGCTGGATAGGTTTAATAAAGGTCCCCAGATAGTCCCCAGATTAATAAAGGGACTAAGCCGAAAAGAAAATGAATGAATAAATTGTATAATAATTTGATATAATAATTGTGGAGAACTTACTCATATTGTAATATTTATTTAGTAGTGTTCATAGTCAAATTCTTTTTATTATTGTGCACTAGTTTTTAAAAGTGAGACATTTTAATCTGATATGAGACTTTTTTATGTAATGTACTTTGAATTAAATGTGTTAATGGGCTAATTATATTCATAATTCTACAGGAGGAGGAAAGAGGATAAAAAGATTAAAACAGAGAGAGACTTTTTGGATCTATACACTAAAAGCAACTAGATTTCCAGGTTTAAATGCCGAATTAGATTTTTCTTCTTTTTTGTCAAACAGTTTTTCTATAGATGTTCTACAGATTTTCATTATATATTGTTAAATATGTATGTGTATGTTAATGCATTCTTATGTGTACATGTATGTACAGTTAAAGCCTGTTCTGTAGACTATCGGGAAAAAAATTAGCTTAAAGGGGCTAATAATATTGACCTTAAAGTGGATTATAAAAATTAAAACTGCTTTTATTCTAACCAAAATAAAACAAATAAGACTTTCTCCAGAAGGAAATATATTATCAGACATACTGTGAAAATCTCCTTGCTCTGTTAAACATCCTTTAGGAGGTATTTAAAAAAGAAAAAAAATTTGAAAAGGGGGGCTAATAATTCTGACTTCAACTGTGTATATATATATAGACACTGAAAAGTGTTTATTAAAAAAATAAATATTCTTTAAATAAAAGTAATTAATAAATATTATACCAATATATATTTAATTCTTAACGTCTGCAAGATTTATTTTCTTCTATGTGTGTGTGTGTGTGTATGTGTGTGTGTGTGTATGTGTGTGTATTATGATTCAAATTTTTCATAGAAGAGCTAACAACTTGCATTGGTCCATCTGTAACTCCACATAAGCAGTAATTTTGAGGTTTCCTCCAGTCATTCAGGTAGCATCTTCTGTCTGGAGCATCAGTCCAATCTCCTGCTGTCCAGAATCAGGAGGTTTGTCTTGGTCGGGCATCTCATCTGAGACCTGTCCACTATGGGTGACCCTACCGGTAGCTGTGAAGTACCAGTGGCGTAGCTCCCAGCATCACTGATGCACACACCCCTCACAGCACGCCAAGCTGCAAACCGTGTGAGGGACCCTAACCTACCCTAACCCAACAGCCAACACTAACAACCCTAACAACCACTAATGTGCCAAAAACCACTCAGAGGAGACCAGCAATACGCAAGAAACCGCCTAGACAACCTTGCTAAACGCATGTCAACATACAGCAAACCATCCAAATGAACCCAACAACCCAAGAGCCAAATATCAACAGCACTGACAATCACCAAAACATCCAGCAATGTGATAAAACATGAATGAAAAGTCAAACTTGATGTAATGCAAACTTATTCTATAACTATTTACAATATATACAGTATGCACATATGTGCCCTTGATCTTTCATCTGACACTAGGATGTCTCAGTGCCTAGGCTTCTTCCTCAGGGGCTCCTTGGGCAGCGGCTCTTTGCTGATGTCCACCCTGATGTGAGGAGCGGTGCTGGACTCGGACCTGCTCTCCGTGATGAACACACGTCAATCAGGCTGCTCGGTCTCCAGCAGTGCAGGCCAGTCCAGCTTCTCCCACAGCCGCTGCTTGATCTTTAACCCCTGCTGAAGTCTGTATCGGCCAGCACGTCTCTTCGTGGTGGAGCCCATCACACTGCGGTAGATGTGCTGATAGTCCTGCACGCTGCGACCGTGGATGGAGAGCGGCTCCTCCTGCGGACACTCACCCACTGAGGAGACTGAGGCTGCGGGACGGAGGACAGGAAGCACAGCCGCATTCCTCAGGTATCTCTCCTCCAGAGAAGTGTCTGACACGCAGCTGCAGGTTTCCGGCCTCACCGCAGCTGCACGCTCCTTAATGGAAGAGGCGCGCTCCAGCAGGAAGTCCTTCAGGTGCCCGGGAAGATTTCTGGTCCTTCTTGAGCGCCGCAGCGTCATCACGAACAACTTCAAACACTTCCCAAACTGATGAAACTCAGCCAACAGGAGATTTGTTTAGAGGTTTGTAGCGCGATGACCAGACAGTTGTGTGGATTTGTAAACTTACTCAAGTTGTCGTGGTGACAGAATGACCGAGGCTTATTTAAATGTAAACAATATTTGATTTCAGCTTTAAGTCAATCAGAGCAGCACGAGCTGTGTGTTTGTACTGTAATTTTTGTTTTAATGCTATTAAATACAGAAAATGTCTTCATAATTATTAGGTAATTAATTATTAGGGCTCTTATAAATAAATAAATATCGTCCCAGTTTTTCTTTATTATGATATTTTTACCGTTGAACGTCATACGTTTCCTGGTCAGAAATTTGGTCACGTTAGCAGGGGCGTAGCAGCCACTTTAAAAGTGTGTGTGTGTGTATGGCGATGTGACCCAAAGGTGATGTTCATGTAAATAATTACTTTTTAAAGGAATTAAATTAATGTATAATTCCTTAAAACATTGGCAATCGGTTCCAAAACAGTGCCTTAAATAGCCACAGCCAGGGTTGGGCTGAGTTGGGTTTTGTTAACCTCAGAATGTTCTAAGATTTCAGTCAGTTGAATGAGTTTAGAGGAGTGATGGTGTGTGTGATTTTGCCGACTGTTGTGTGTATTGTGTGTTCACCTAGAACCAGAGGGACTGCTGTGCTGAGCCGAGCCTATGGCATGTTTTTATTGTGTTTTATGTTGTCTTCCTCATCATCACTTTTCTCTCTGAGTTCATAATTATACAATTTTGACATCAGTCAGAAACAATAACCGAGTGCAAGTGCAAATGTATTGAGTAAGCATTGCTGTATTCAGTATATTTCAGTATATTATTTAACCTCTAAAAATGTATGGAAGTGAATGAGACCAAAAGTCTCCAGCCAAATGCGACGCCTGCTCGTACATGAAGAATGGCAGTAAAATTATTCAGTTTATTTTTCTAAATATTTTTGTGATCCTTGCCTTTTTGTGAGCCGTATTCATTTAACCCAAAATATTTGCTTAAAGTGTTTTATTTATTGTTTATTTATTTTTTTATTTCATTTGTTTTATTTAGTATTTTGGTTTGATGTTATATTTATTGATGCTGCTGATGAATGGATTTTATTCATAATAATAATCCCATTTCAATACAGTTGTGGCAGAAGAAATAAGAGATGAAGGACTCAATTTCTCTGGATTTATGGGTGTACTTTAAGTAAAATTCAATTATTCAAATAAAAATATGGTCATTTAGAGCATTTATTCAGAAAATGGCAATTGTCAGAAAAATGAACTGTGACTGAAATTCAAGGTTGGTAAATTGACAATTTACTGTAACTCCTCTCATGCTGAAACATCAGTATTGTGTTGACTAAAATGAGCAGGTCTGAAAACGGCATACTATACTATACTATACTATACTATACTATACTATACTATACTATACTATACTATACTATACTATACTATACTATACTATACTACACTACACTACGCTACACTACACTACACTACACTATACTATACTATACTATACTCCAGTACAATACACTATACTACACTATTCTACACTACACTACACTACACTACCCTACACTACACTATACTTCACTACACTACACTACACTACCCTACACTTCACTATACTTCACTACACTACACTACACTACACTACACTACACTATACTACACTATACTATACTAAAGTTTAAATGTCATTTCTATTTTGAGAAAAATGTTACTTGTAATTTACAATTATTACAACAATAACATTATTACAAAAATAATGACTAATTACCAGAGAAATTTACAATATGTAAAATGATTAAACTTTAGTTTTGTTAACACTAACAATATCTTTTTTAAAGAAAAAAAAACATTATCTATTATCTAACTTTTTAAACAAGTCTCTTCTGCTCACCAAACCTGCATTTGCTCCAAATCACAGCAAAAACAGTCCAGTTAGTATTATTATTATTAATATTTATTAACATTTGAGGGATTCTATGATGATAAAAATATCAGCATTTATCTGACTTTAAAAGCTTTTGTAACATTATATTACAATATTGAATAGGTTGGGGCGAGTAAAATTTTTTCCTTTTTTTTTTATTGTCAAAGAACATTTTAAAATTAATAGTTTTATTTAACAAGGATACTTTAAATTGAACAAATGTGACGATAAAGTCGCTTATGATGTTTAACATTTTTAATCCTGATAAATGCAGTTCTTCTGAAATTTCTAGTCATCAAAGAAAGCTGATAAAACTCCTCCCTGAAAGTCTGGCCACTCTGCCCACCACAATGTACATGTCTGTCTGATGGACTGCAATCCCAGAGGAGAGGAGCAGGATGCTAAAATACTTTGAAATAGAAATGAATTCATGTGCAAAATATTGACTATTGTGACCTCAGTTCAGATTTATACAGTAATTTGCCCTTATTTTATTGTGGATGTCATGTAAATGTGAACAAGTTAAAGGAAAAGCTCACCCAAAAATAAAAATCACCCCATAAACATTCATATACCTAAGACTGACTTGAGGGTATATGATGGAGTACATTTTGGGGTAGTTTTCATTTTTGGGTGTACCATTGTTTAAGCCAATTTTGTCAATAGACTTTTTTCACATGTCCGGGTTTCTCAGTAGCAGAAGTCTTAGAGTGCAGTTAATGGGAGACAACAACTATTTTTTACAATCTTATTTGCTCGAATAATAAAAGAAACACTCCACGATGGGGTTATAAAGACTTTCAGAAAAAGGTAAAATATTGTGTAACACTGATGATATGGCAGCCAGAGGACAGTCCTGTCCCATAAGCGCTGCATTAAAAATGCCTCGTTACAAGCGGTAATTGTTTTTTTGTGATTTGAAGCAAAGATGATATACTACATACATAAATACATATAAATGTTCATACGTTTAAAAAAAAATCTAAATGTAAAAACTTTCTAGGATTTAATATGCTGATGACCGTTAAACGCATCATAACAGGCTTGTGAAAAGAGTCCATATGTTATCTGAAAGCTTTTATAAAATGAGCAACTGTAATCATTGTAATGTGTTTTGTATCTGCTGTGTTGTCCAGTGGAGGGTTCCAGAAACTGTGGGATGGTTTCTGAAGGTTGTCTGTCAATTTCAAGATGGCCAGCCATTCTGGATCAAACTCAAGCTTCTAGTAGGAGCTTCCTCTACAATCTGCAATGACAAAACAACTTTAACTACTTCTGGATCTCACTGCATACTAAAACATGCTGGATGACGGAAGCAGCAGGATCATTACCTGAAAGAAGACATTCAACAAGTGAGAGAAACCTGTTGATCTTTGGGCCAGCATTATTTATTATTCATAGCCTGAAGGGACAGACAGCTTATTGTTATTCATTTTAAACTGATCTCTACATTTTATTCTTAGCCTTTTGACACATTTCATGTCTGAAGCCAGTAACTGCAAGAGATATAAAAACAGACTTGAGTTCCCATTGTCATAAATTAAAAATAATGAAAACATGCGAGCCATTTGCAAGTTAATTGTCTTCTTTTTGGTTAAAATTACTTTTATAATACAAAATTTCAAATATGGATGAAAAAATATCCCATGGGCTTATGTTGCAACAGATATAGTGTATGTCACAATTTATATGCGCATAACTTTATATATATTTGTTTAATGGATTTCTGTTGAACGGAAAGAAGATTTTTTCTAAACATAAAAGTTTTAATAACTCATTTATAATAACTGATTTATTTTACCTTTGCCATGATGACAGTACATATTATTATTATTATTATCCAAAAAATTGCATAAGAGAACTAATTAATAACATTGACCTTGAGTGTTTTTTTTTTTTATTTTCCACTTACGTTTAAGATACGAGTTGCTGTTTTGAGAGTGTGATTGTTATACCATGATTGTTATACCATGGTGTAGTTTTAGGGTGCTTTCACACTAGCACTTTTGGTCCGCACCTGAGTTCGTTTGACATCATAGTACGGTACGTTTAGCTAGTGTGAACATGTCTTCTGAACTCAGGTGCGCACCCATGAACCGTACCCGAGTTCGCCTGAAAGAGGTGGTCTAGGGTACGGTTCATGCAAACTCTGGTACGGTTCACTTCTGGTATGAATGCAATTGTACCAAATAACGAAAGTGAACCGCCAACTGTACAACAAACTATCGTTTCATAACATTCATTCGTGTGTGTGTGTTTGTGTGTGTGTGTGTGTTACGTATTTTACCTTGGTGACAAGCGGGACTGAGCCAGGGCAAACAGAGTGATACACAGTGATGTCTGCTTGTCTCCTCCAAAAACAGCTTCTGCAGACACTGTGTGTTGTTCTGAATGTTTAGAATATTTTTGCGGCAGATGGACGCGAGTCGCTTTCTGTAGGTCCAAAACTAAAAGATTCAGCAAAAGCAAATCAACCGCTATGTGCGGAAGTCTTTCCATTTTGGCGATTTGCTTTCGTGACTGTCACCTAGCAAGAGCCGTAAACAAAACAGCAGCCCGATGATGCAAGCGTACCGGGGTTCAGAAGGAAAAAAGACAGTGTGAATCCAAACCAACAGAGGAAGCAATCAAACTTGGGTACGGTCCAGGCAACTGAACCAAGTGTGAAAGCACCCTTATTCTCTCTTTTTAAAGTTTTATTAAGACCAAGCTTTAAAAAATGTCTATTTTCACTTATGTGCTGTTTTTCTGGTTTGATTCTTATTAGAGTTTTTCTATAATACATAGTAAATTTACTTTCTGATCTAATAATACGAGGAACAGACACAGTCTTTATGGGGTTAGCCAGATATGCATTACTGTGATGTGAAGTGGGACAAGCAAGAGTCTATATGGCTAAAATGTGAATTTTCACTTACTATTCAGACAGAACAAAGCATCCTGGAGATGTTGTCCAACAGGAGTTCAGTTCCAGCTTTGCTGGGGTGCAGTCCATCAGCGCGGAAAAGCCTAGGACGCTCCCAGAAAAAATTCCAGTTATTGGCAAAGAGCAGCTTTTGTTCTTTGCACCATGTTATCAGCCATTTATTCATAGCAAAAAGTCTACTGAACCTTTCATTCCCTCAGCAGTAAGTAGGAAGTGGTCCAGATACGATATCTGCGTGGTGGGTGAGGTGCATCGAACCATCTCAATCAGACTCCTTAAGTCCCTCTTCAAGATCTCCATCTGCTGCAGCCTGGTGTCATTTGTCCCTATATGGAAGACGACAGCTCCGATGCTCTCGCATCTAGCGGGTACCTTAGCAGAAACTTCCTTAACATGAACACCAGGAAAGCAGTGAGTGGTTCATTGTTACCTTTAGTGGAAGCATCGCGGATGTGGCGAACGATGGAATGGCCGATGATTGCGACGTTGCATCCCGTCTCGCGGATGAAGGCAAATTGACTCTCCATGAGCATCTCAAATACCGGAGGCAGTGGCAGAGGAAAGGCCCTGACCCGGGTCCTGTCATGTCGCTGCTGCACCCAGGGGCCACAGTAGCCCTGTGCTGGAGTAAACGACAACTAGGTGTGCCTCGTCCCCGGTGCACTGGACCTGGACAGAGAAACACACATGGTTGAGGTGGACAGAGTGTTGAGATTGTACAACACACTTACCTCAAAAGAGCGAGCAGCAGCCCGGGAGATGTCAAGCAAGACTTGTTGTTCTCGGAGCTGTGCTCCCTTTATCTCGAGGTCCACTGCCTTCATCTCCAGCTCTAACACCTCAACTGATACTTCTCCTGCATAATTTTGGTGTAGTAATCTTCGCAGTCATTTGAAGTTTTACATTTCAAAAGTCTGAAAAATATAACAGAACATTTTTTGATCTTATTTTCAGTGTTGGGGGAAAAGTAATACGTTACAATCTAAAGTCACTCAAAAAGGGAGCTAAATGTGTTACTTAGTTACTATTTAAGGAAAATTTATGTGAAATATGTGTTATTTGTTTATTTATGTTTTAAAGAGTAAAGGTATTCTGTGTATTTGCAGTTATTAAGCATCTACACTTTTTATAAATGTTCCTAATTCAGTATACTTGTACTACACTTCATTTAATCAAAGGTGTTAATTCTTCACTGGTCAACACTGGTGATTAATGCAGCATCATTTCACGAAGAAAAGATATGCTTTTAATTAAGTATTAAATTTGTATTTTTAAATATAAATCTAATTTAAACAAACAACTATCATGCTAGCAAATGGCCACTATGTGGATCACTGTTACTGCAGTGGTTTCCAATAACTGAATTGTCAATCAGTTTACTACAGTCTGTTATAAAGCAAATTAACACCTAGTTTATGTTATCATATTTTCATTGTTTTGTTTTTTTGTTATTGTTGTTTATAGATTAATAAAAAATTGTATCAGAATAATTTTAGAAAAATGCTTTTATTTATATGTTAATTACAAGATCATTTTCTATTGGCCTCATGACAAAGTGAATGATTTCAGATTCTCTGCACATTTTGCAATTTATTTATTGATTTATTTATAAATGAGGATTGGATACTCAAAAATGTCACTTGTTAAATCAATGACTATATTATCAGAGATCATAAATATAAGAAACTAGTTATTATACACTTAATGCAGGAAGACCAATCCTACTTCACCAAGGTCCACTTATTTTAAAATATTTTGCCTCAGCCCCAACTAATAGTTGTAGTAATATAGTAAATAAAAATAATTCAAGCAAAGTTTCAGCATTTACAAATAAACAATGGTTTAGGATTTTCTGGGCAGTTAAACAGTATTCAGCAACACAAATTAAATAACCATCATAATAAAAACCCTGTATACTTTTCATAGAGTAATAATAGTATAATAATTGAATAATTATATAAAAGTACAATTAATCGTTAGGCTACAAACGTTACATTTTTTGTGCCCAAATAGCTTCAATTTGCTTGAAACGCTTAAGCAGTCACAGGCCTTAAAAACACATGGAAATAATAAACATTTAGGTTTAAAAGGTGAACTGAATTGTTTGACCGAATCGTCACACTCATTAAAAAGGTAAATCAGTAGCAAAACTCGAGAGCTTGCAAATCTAAATGTGAGAACAGGTGTTTGGATTGTTGTCTGTGTGTGCAAATCGGGAGATTCAGCTGTTCACATCAGAGCTGTGACTGTACATTTCAACCTACACATTAAAAAAAAAAAGATCACAAGTTCTCACATTTAGATTTGCAAGCTCTCGAGATTTGCTACTTATTTACCTTCATAATTTACCTTCATATACTACCACGTACTGGAACATTTAGATTCTTATTTTCAGGATCATTCAATTATTTTTTTAATCGTATTTTTTCAAATTAAAATGCAATAGACTTTAGCCTTTGAAAAAAAGGATAGTACACACACAAAAGAATTTCCTCATCATTTACACACTTTTGTGCCATTTAAATCTGTATGACTTTCTTTGACATTTTTTGTAATTGTTTACTTGCATACTTCTTTTCACATTTAACACAATGATGAATTGAAATCCTCTTTCCGTGATAATTACTGAGTAAATTTTATAATATATATATATATATATATATGTGTATATTTCTGGGTGCGCAA
>CAIGQZ010000749.1:2416183-2434701 GCA_903798205.1 Danio tinwini
ACACACACACACACACACACACACACACACACACACACACACACACACATACAGTATTACTGTATATATACACACACATTACTGTATATAATTATCTATATTAAATTAACTTTGTCTAATAAAACTAAACAAGCAAGAAAAAGTTGTACATAATGTTCATATTTCATGTTATTAGATGTGATTACATGTCTATAAAAACATTGCATTTTTTTTTATTGCGTTTATACTATTTTAACCAAAAAGTGCTACCAATCTGTGATGATTTGAGCCCATTTTATTGTGATGCACAAGTTCAGTAGGAATGTATCATTTCTTCCATCACTAGTGCACAGTCATTGTTAAAGATTGTTTTTCTTCTCATCTGTCTTTCTGTTTATTTCTCTGAGCAGCAGCACGTGTTCAGGACTCTAGAGAGAGACCCGATTTTTGCCCGGCAGCCTGGTGAGGACCTCCCAGTGGAGCAGAAGCGAGAGCTCACCTTCCGCCGCTGTAAACAGTTATTCAAGTATGACTTCATAACACGAGAAGAGCTCATGCAGAACCCCTGGAAGATGACTATCCTCAATGACTGCCTGGGAATGTATGACTTGTCTTTGTCTGCCAAGTACTTCCTTAACAAAGGGGTGAGACCACTTCACTGAACACACTCCAGAGATAGCTTGTATATTATAATTGATAAATTAACCAATACTAAAATTGTTTAAGTTAAATCATTTGTTGCCTTTTTGTAAAAAAAAAAGGCTTTAATTTTTACCTTCATTTATGATTCATGTTTGTTTCTAACCTTGTTAGATGTTTGGAGCCACTGTGGTAAACACAGGATCTCAGAGGCACTTAAAGTTTGTGAAGGACATCGAGCGAATGATGGTAAATGATCGCTTTCTTTTATGACATGCAGCAAATATAAAATCATATCTGCCATAAAATATTTATTGGACATTAGTCTGAAAGTGTACTATAACTTAATTGCATTCATTACAAATAGGGCTCTCTTAGCATTTTACAAGATGGCCACAATTTTTAAAACTCATTACCGGAGCAAACTGCAGGATTTTATTTGTTTCTTTTAAAGACTCTCATGAAATTATTATTTGCTTTTTATGGATGATCATATTTTAATGCTGAGTGTTTTTCAGTTTAATGCCTTTTACAGTGGCCATGACTATCTTGCATATAAATATTCACTAATGTACAGCTAGAACAGTTTGAAACAAGCAGGTTATGAACAGAACGTTCCAAGGTGTTAATGGTTTTCTGTGTGTGACTGCAAACCAGTGTGTTTCTGACGTTTAATCATTGCAAACCACATGAGCCGCTGGCAGGAATATAACAGCATCTCTGTGTCTGTTTAGACATTTGGATGCTTTTCGTTGACAGAGCTGAGCCATGGCAGTAACACAAGAGCCCTGAGGACAACAGCCAAATATGACCCCAGCACTCAGGTACTCTAGCAGAAGTTGCCTGCATGTGGTTATACTGTATGCTTAGTCTTGGACTTTTGCTCAAATGTATACCGGAAGAAGGAACACATTGCTTTCATTGTGCATATCACTGCACAACATAATGCTTATCACTTTTTAGATGAGATTGAACATGACCCGATAACCAGCCGTAACCAAAATAATGTTGAATGTTGATTTATTAATTCTGGTCGATGTAGTACTGCTACTACTAATGATACTAATGATACTTATATTAATGATAATAATACTAGTAATGGAATAAATATTTAAATAAAGATAAGTTAGATCATTCAAATATGGAATCATCATTATGTATGTGTACAGTGCTCAGCATAACTGAGTACACCCCATTTTGAAAATGAATATTTTCTCCATTTCTCAGTGAAAATTGGCAATGTATTTAAACAAAACAGATTTATTAAACAGATATATTCATTAAAATAATATTTTAGTCAGCAAACATATTTAGAAATGAAAAGATGCAATTAAATTCAAGCAAAATATTGCAAAAAAAAATACAACCTACAAAATTTCAACTAAAATTTTCCATTTATTTTGCTTCTCTTGATTTTTCCTCTTTTTTTATTTGTATTTAATATTTTTCTATAACATAAATTTAGGTGTACTAGTTTTGGACCGTTATCGTAAGTTATTTTGTTAGATAAGCTCCAGATTTGTCTTTAGTTCTGACTAATCTAATGTATATGCACAAATATAATATTGTATAGCTTTTCTATTAAAAATATGAATTTAAAAGAGAGATTTGTGAGGGGTGTACTTATATTTGCTGAACACTGTATATACCATGCAAAGTAAATCAATGGTAATGGAAATAACCCCTATCCCTAATCATACATTATTCTAATCAAGTCATTTTGGGGAACTATCCCTTTAGCATTGACACAATACTGTAAAGGCTGTTGTGGATTGATGAGTTTTGGTACAGTAGCTAAAGTGTCTTTAAACATACTAAATATTTAATTTATATCTTGTGCTTGTACATTGTCTTAATAATAAAAAATAAATAAAGAATCACAGCCTGGGCAATATAGAGATTCAACCCTATGGGCGTCTTAATTTGAAACGTATCAAAGATATAATATTTTAATTTTTTGGCTTAGTTCACTCATAACTGAAATTCTCTTATTACTTTCTCACTCTCATGTTGTTCAAAATCTCTGAAACCTCCATCCATTTCAGAGCACAAATGAAGACATTTTAAGGTCTCTGGTTTAGAATGGCATGAAGGTTAGAAATTAATGGCAAAAAAAAATTTTTGAAATAGGATAACACTTGGTGACTTGTATCACAATTTCTATGTCAGGCCTATAGCCAGCATGGTGGAAAGAGTGTTTTTTTTTTTTTTTTTTTTTTTTTTTTTTAAACGTGAACCTTTTTGCATTTATTTACTTCAATTTCTATTTAATTATGATTCAAATACTGCATTTTATTGACATTTTAAGCACTATTTTTAGCTGGATTAGCTTGTCGGATGGTCATCATAACTGGGATATCCCGATCAGGTTTTTCTGCCCTCGAGTCAATTGATTTTCAAGTATCTACCAATAACAAAACCCGATCTGATATTTCTAAAATACATAAAAAAGAATAAGAAGAGCGAAAAAACAGATCCAGGATGTTCCTTATCTTTTATTGAATTCACCTTATTTTAACACTCAACATCTCTGTTAACAAACAGCAGTTCTGTGAGGTAGCTTGAACAATCAAGTAATAAATAACATCAATTATTTACTTTTGTGCAACAGTAAAAAAAAAAAACTCTTATATAAAAACAAACAGCACCTCCACTTAAAATACCCGGCAGGCAATCCCAAGTTTACATACAGTATCTCACAGTATCTCAGTATCTCTATGGCATTGTTGTCGTCATCAACTTTATAATACCTCCAGACCGCTGACATACTCGCGTTTTCTGCTTTAAGCTGCTTCTCTGTTCTTCTTGCCGGCTCTTAATTAATATCGTCTCTGCAAGAAAGTGATGTCATGCCGCACGCATTGCTGTTTCTGTGTGAAGTCAAAAAAGAGGTCTAACTCTGTGCCACCGCATAACTATGGGTGTGTTATAAAATAATGAGAATATATCTATATACATACATACATACATACATACATACATACATACATACATACATACATACATACATACATACACGCATACACACACACACACACACACACTGACACATACACAAACACACACACACACACACACACATACACACACATACACACACACACACACACACACACACACACACACACACACACAGTTGAAGTCAGAATTATTAGCCACCCTTTTCATAGTTTTAATCTTTTTTTTTTATATTTCCCAAATTATGTTTAACAGAGCAAGGAAATTTTCACAGTATGTCTGATAATATTTTTCCTTCTGGAGAAAGTCTTATTTGTTTTATTTTGGTTAGAATAAAAGCAGTTTTAATTTTTTTTAAAATCCACTTTAACGTCAAAATTATTAACCCCTTTAAGCTAATTTTTTTTCAGATAGTCTACAGAACAAATCATCGTTATACAATAACTTGCCTAATTACCCTAACCTGCCTAGTTAACCTAATTAACTTAGTTAAGCCTTTAAATGTCACTTTAAGCTGTATAGAAGTGTCTTGAAAAATATCTAGTAAAATTTTTACTGTCATCATGGCAAAGATAAAACAAATCAGTGATTAGAAATGAGTTATTAAAGCTATTATGTTTAGAAATGTGTTAAAAAAAATCTTCTTTCCGTTAAACAGAAATTGGGGGAAAAAATAAACAAGGGGGCTTATAATTCGGCAGGGCTAATAATTCTGACTTTAACTGTATATATTTGAATCCTAATCAGGAGGTAACATCCAATTCTGATCATGTCTGACACCGCGTGATCGGGCCCGACTTCCAATCACGTGATCTGATCTGAACACCCCTAATCAAAACTACACTTTTTGATGTATCAAAAATATTTTTTAAAGATCAAGAATAAAAAAATATATCATTTTCTAGCCTCTCGTAAAAAAAAAAAAAAAAAAAAAAAAGTTAATTTGAATGTTCATGGATGACAACAATAGCCAAAATAGTATTCAAATTCATTTTAATATAGGCAGTTTTTGGTGCTTCAAAACTTTTTATTAGTCATTTTTTTGTTTCAAGTATAAGGTCTGAAATTTAGAATAAAAATCACTTGTAAAACTTTTTATTTCTATTTAAAAACAATACAGTAGTGAAAGATGACTTCACTTAAGTCAGATTGTAAAATGAAAATATTTGTTAGCATTGGACAAAACTGATTAGCTGTGTGACAGCAAACAGAGGATTCCGCTTGGTCCTTTTTCGATGGGTTATTTTCATAATTTATGATGGCACAGCTGTAAAAATAAGACAAATGAGCTCATGTATGGGACAAATTCTGGACCTTTGTCAGTGAAGGATGGGTATTCTGAACCACCCGAATCCCCCTGGCTACGTGCCTGTATGTGAATACAAAAATATGTTAAAGGGTTGTAACAAAAAGTATAACACTTAATACCTTTACTGTCAAAAATGAGTGACATAAATAATACTAAAACTTTATTGGGGGATAGCTCGTAATTAAAGAATTAAAATTCTTTTTAGAATTCAATTAAATTCATCTTTATTTCTCTAGCGCTTTTACAATGTAGATTGTGTCAAAGCAGCGTAATATAGAAGTTCTACTGAATTGTGTCAATCGGGTTTTCAAAGTTGAAGTTCAGTTTAGTTTAGTTCAGTGTGGTTTTATTTTCACTGCTGAAAGTCCAAACACTAAAGAGCAAATTTATCGATCCACAGAAACCATTGATAGAAACCATGCTCAGTTGAGCATGACCATTACCTGATCATAAAAACTGTATTGGCATTGTCCCCTCAAAATTCTAAATAAGAATCAAATGATATTATTGAACAGAAATATATTACGTCACGTTTTTATTGGACTAAAAAGGTCAGTTGCTATTGACTTTAAAAATAGTGAACCAGAATTTTGAACTATGACATTCTTATAGCTAAATCCACCAGTGTTTAGTTTGTTCAAGCAAAGTCATCTGTCTTTATAAATATTTATTCTTTTATGTCTTTTACCTACTTTTAACTGTCCTTTGCTTCTGTTTGTTATACATGATGGTCCTAACTGATTGATTTCTTTTATGACATGCAGCAAATATAAAATCATGCGCGTCATAAAATATTTCTTGGACATTAGTCTGAAATCCAACTAATTGTACACTATAACGTAATTGCATTCATTACAAATAGGGCTCTCTTAGCATTTTATTAGATGGTCATTATTATAAAAACTTTTGTATTGATTTTTTTTTTCAAGATTCTCATGAAATGATTATTTGCTTTATGGATGATCATAGTTTAATGCTCTGTTTTAAAATCCAGGAGTTTGTGATCAACTCTCCAGACTTTGAAGCAGCAAAGTTCTGGGTGGGGAACTTGGGAAAGACGGCCACTCATTCAGTTGTATTTGCCCAGCTTTACACACCTGATGGAAAATGTCATGGCCTTCACTCTTTTATAGTGCAGGTATGTGTAAAAATAAATTTTCAGTTCATTTGCTGGTCTTGTTATTAGTGCAGTTATGAATAATGTGGTTTTCATGTAATGATAGGTCAGGGATCCAAAGACCTTGTTGGCTATGCCAGGAGTGATGGTTGGGGATATGGGGAAGAAACTGGGTCAGAACGGTCTGGATAATGGGTGAGTTTACTCGTTATGACTGTGAGCTGTTGTGATTGCAGAGTTTGGCCGTTAGATGGCAGTAAAGGAAGCTATAATGGAAAGATATTTCCATTTGACTTCAAATCCTTGATAGTATATATATATTTTCTTTTTGCTTAAATGAAACATTCATTATACATTTGATTGTAATAATGACTAACAAAAGGGTTTTATAATTTCTTTATAAGGTTTTAAAAATATCCACAATAAATAAGTGATTTTGTTAGTTTTGCAGTGTTTCACAATGTGAGGATACCTCGGGAAAACTTGCTGAACAAAACAGGAGACGTTGCGCCTGACGGGCAATATGTTTCACCTTTTAAAGTGAGTAACAAGTACGATTGCCTGATAAAAGTTACATAAACTGTCTGGCTTTATTACAGTGACACCGTAAAAATGTTTATTTTGATGTGTAGGCTATTATGGTAGTGTTAGGAATTCACACAAACCGTATATATCCAGAGTGATGTTTATCAGAGAAAGGAAATTTTCACAATCTTTCCTGTAATATTTATCATTTGCAGATATTTAAAAAATAATAATTAATTTTACAGAACAAATAATAGTTTTATAATCAACTGTATATGATATGTGTGCAGATCAGCAGTATTTTATTGGGCATTTTATAATCAAAAGAATTGATAAAGGCATTGTGGTGCTTGTTCTTATGGACATCTTGCAGGTCATGTCAACATTTTGCTCTCTCTGCAGCAAGAGAGTGCAGTCGTGCGGTGGCTGTTATTCCAGCTGCTGTTCTCTGCTATGCAAGATGTACCAGAAGGAATCCCTATGCTTTCATTTCAAACAAACAGGGAGTTTTTAATCACAGGGAAAGCCAGGCCGTCAGCCAATATTACTGACAGAAAGACATAAAGGGGCTTTTCTGAAAACAAACAGAGGCGAGAGCTTGAGGATGGATGAATGAGATATCATTTGCCCTCCTTTTCCTCACATTCCTTGTTTTTTTTTTCTTTTCTGTCCTAATCACACACACCTTAGGACCCTAATAAGCGGTTTGGGGCGTCTTTAGGTGCTCTGTCAGGAGGTAGGGTGGGCATTACGAGGATGGCACTGGTCAATCTGAAGCTGGCAGTGACAGTGGCTGTGCGATTCTCTGCCACACGCAGACAGTTTGGGCCCAAAGAGAACGAGGAGATTCCAGTGCTGGAATATCAACTGCAGGTACAAACTGACACTCTCCAGTGGAAACTTTTAAAGGGATAGTTCAGCCATCCACTTAACTTGTTTATAATCTGTTTGTTTTGCTTTCTTCTGTCAAAAACGAAGATATTTTGAAGAATGTTGTAAACCGAAAAAAACAATGATTTCCATTGACCTTTTTTTCCCCTACTATGGATGTCAGTGGCTTTCCAACATCCGTCAAAATATCTTCTTTTGTGTTCAACAGAAGAATAGAAGTCATAAATGTTTGGAACCACTTGAAGGTCAATGAATAGGGAGTAAATTTGTATTTTTTGGTAAACACTTGAGGACAAAAACTGTCTATTACTACATAACTACTATTCTCAAATTACCAGCACAGCTTCTTATTAATCAGTGTGAAGAACATGTGTTTTGATCAGTTCTGTTCATGTTCTCTCTACTGTTGTAGCAATGGCGTCTTATTCCATTCCTGGCAGCAGTGTACGCACTGGAGCACTTCACCAAATCCTTCAGCATGAACTTTGTGGAATTTCAAATTGGACTTTTAATGAAGGACAAGAGCGATAGACAGGTAAAATCATATATTTTAATGATTCTTAGTATATAAGCATACAAAAAAACATTGATAATTGTCCAATGTACCTTCAGAAGAAGTTCCAATCTTTGCACATGAAACAAGAAGCAAATTAATGTTATTTTATTATTATTATTATAGCAGATCTGTTTGTGATTTCCATTTGATGTTTACAAATGAAATTTAATGCTGAGCAGGTGTAGCAGTTGGATGCTTGTCAAAGTTCTGTGGTTGTTTAAAATGGGTTCTAATGAAGATGTAGTATTAATCTTATAGACTACACAATCTTACATAGGTCAATGCTACTTTTGGCTTTTAACTTTATTATACAGCACATCCAAAAAACATTCACAGCGCTTCACTTTTTCAACATTTTGTTATGTTACAGCCTTATTCCAAACTTACTCATCTACTTACTTATTCCTGGCCTCTTCCACCTTGCGGTGTAGAAGTTAAATCCTTATTCCAAAATGGATTTAAATTCATTATTTTCCTCCAGGCTAACAATGCACAGTATTGACAATGAGAAATAAAGTAGCTTTAAAATCTTTTCAAATTCATTACAAATTAAAAATGAAGGAAGAAATTGACACCCAGAATTGAGCTCAGGTGCCTCCTGTTTCAACTGATCATCTTTGAGAATTATGATCGTTGATGAACTTGACTTTGCACAGCGTTTCTCTGTAAAGAGAAAAAGAAAACCTTCCAGAAGAGTGACCATCTCTACAGCACTCAGCAAATCAGGCCTGTATGGTAGAGGGGCTAAACTCCATGAGAGTCCACCCGAAGTTTTCCAAAAAGACTTGAAGGACTCTCAAGAAATAACAGACCACAAGAAACGCAATTATTTGATGAAACAATGATTAAACTGTCTGCAGGAAACCAGGCACTGTACATCACCTGGCTAATACAACGCCCACAGTGAAGTATAGGGTATCAGCATCATGCTGTGGAGATGTTTTCCCAGCCAAAATAACTGAATTAAACAAACGGAACAACTCTAAATGTCCTTGTGTGGCCCAGACTTTAACCCTATTAAACATTTTGGGAGTGATCTGCAAATGGCTGTGCACTGATGTTTCCCCATCTATCATGATAGAGATTGAGTACTGTAAATTAGTCTTCAAAGTATTGAGCATATATATATATATATATATATATATATATATATATATACAGTATATACTTTATTAATTTACTTATTTTTAGGTTTACTAAGATCAAACTTCAGTCACACTGGATTTGTTTTTCTGGAATTTTGAGGAACATTTTTAACTATTTTGGAATAAGGCTGTAAAATATGAAATGTGGAAAAAGTGAAGAAAAAAAAGAGGATATAAGTATATTGGGATCAAAGAAATGGGACTGGACAAGCCATGTAATAATTAACAAGCAAAACATTTGCATTATTCCAGTAATCTTATCAAGTAAAACATTGTCTTATGTAAAAAGCTAACATTAAGGGCCCTTTTATATACTTGGTACAATAAGGCACAAAATGTGCATGGTGCGATTTGTTGCTATTTTCAGACCAGCGCAACAGTAAAAAGGAGGTGTGTTAAGGCGCATTGTTAGCGAGTTTCTATTTTGATGAACTGAAATAGACCTCGCCATTGACCAACTAAAAACTGCTCTAAAGTCCAGCGCAGAACACATTAGTTAAAACATTAAAACATTATTTGCATTTGTATAATGTTATTATTATTAGCAGTATTATTTATTATATGCATATTTATATTTGTCCACCTGTGGAATTTGGGAGACGTCTCCATCACCATATGGGGCATAAGAACAGGACGTGTGTTCGGATATAACTCAGTTTTTTGACCACACTTCATTATTATTGCTCATTTATTCCTTTGCTGGAAATTAGAGCTGAATTTAGAAATAGTTTTGAAACAAATCTTTGCGCTCAACTAAATTAAATATGTAGGCTAATGAATGTCTTCAGTGGAGTGAGTTTCCACCGTTTTCTTACTTCACAAAAGTAAAGGAGTAAAAAGTAAAAGTAAAGTAAAGAGGCCAAATAAAGAAGGCTCATTCTTTATCCTCGCGCTGCAGATGCTCTGTTTAACTGTTTTCTTGCTAGTGAAGCATTCAGTTTTTCCACGTACAAAGTCCGCCATTTAAATAGCAAATGCCACCATGGTGTGAAGTAACTGACTTTTAAAGAGAGTGGGAGATGAGACTCTGATTGGTTTAATGCACGTAATGCTCTAAAAACACCCATAACTCATTAAGAGAATAAGCACAACCCTATTAGACCATGCGTTAGACCAGGGATGGGCAGACTTGATCCTAAAGGGCCGGTGTCCCTGCAGAGTTTTGCTCCAACACTAATCAAACACACCTGACTAGTGTCTTCAAGATCACTAGAAAGCTACAGGCTGGTGTATTTGATTAGGGTTGGAGCAAAACTATGCAGAGACACTGGCCCTCCAGGATCAACTTTGCCCATCCCTGCTTTAGACCATTTTTTTGTCCTAAAAAATAGCAAAATGGGATTTGGACACGGCCGTAATGCTTGTGCGCCATGCGCAATACATAAATACATGACCAGTGCTTGAGCATCACTTGGGGGGTCTGTTGGTAACCATGACTACCTGCCAGATTTTGGTCAAAAGGCAGAGGTGGTACAAAATGTGATAGAGGTGGCCACCTCATAATTCTCCGTGCAGAAAAAACAGGAGGATTATTATCTTAATTTGTAACAAGGTTGCCCATCATTTCTTGGATCACATATAGTTTGTGTGTGTCGCTTTTTAGGCTGAACTGGGCAGAGAGATCCACGCCTTGTCCTGTGCGAGTAAACCTTTGGGATCATGGACCGCTCAGCGAGGCATTCAGGAATGTCGAGAGGCTTGTGGAGGACACGGTTACCTTGCCAGTAAGGAATTCCTAAAAGCTTCATTGGCTAAATATTGCATAGGAAACATAAAGACTGAGTCTAATATCAAAAGAGCTTGTAATAAGCTTCAGTTTGTCTTCTCATGTTTAGTGAACCGACTTGGAGACATGCGGGATGACAACGACCCAAACTGCACATATGAGGGAGACAACAACGTCCTTCTGCAGCAGACCAGCAACTACCTGCTCAGCTGGATCCAACACAAACAAGAAGGTCTCTATACACTTGATCTTTATTAACATCAAGAGTCTGTCTGCATGTGTCTGCTTGTAGTGTTGTGACATACTATACACATACTGTTTCTAGGTACAAGCCTTTATTCATTTGAAGACAGAAAGCTCTTTCAATAGTCATTTATGACCATACGTTTAGTCATATCACATACTGAAAAATTAATCTTTTACTAGGTGAATCACTGTCTGGCCATCTCAGATTATGGATATAAACAATACGATCAGGATTTTTACTTTGTAGATAGTATTAGGATAGCTTTTGGATAGATAGTATAGGATGTTAGATAGCTTTTGGAAATGGGCCAGATTCATGAAACATTCTTAAGAAGAAGGCTTAGTCGGCTTAGTCTCCTTATTCATCAGGGGTCGCCACAGTGGAATAAACCGCCAATCTATCTAGCATATGTTTTACACAGTGGATGCCCTTCCAGCTGCAACCCAGTACTGGGAAACATCCAAACATTCACACACATACACTACGGACAATTTAGTTTATTCAATTTCCCTATAGCGCATGTGTTTGGACTGTGGGGGAAACCGGAGCACCCAGAGGAACACGGGGAGAACATGCAAACTCCACACAGAAGTGCCAACTGACCCAGCCAGGGCCTGAACCAGCAACCTTCTTGCTGTGAGGTGACCGTGCTAACCACTGAGCCACCATGTCACCCTTCTTTACTGCAATTTTTTTCCTAATTTCTAGCTTATGACAAAAGTAACATTTTGTATTCTTAAGACATCATATTAAGGATAATCTTTGTCATTTTTTATTACAAAGATTGTTTTAAGACAAAACTTTAAAAAAAAAATGAATCTTCTTAAAATCATAGTTATATAATAACCTAATTACTGTAGCTCACAACTAAATAACTGACAACTAGTGTGTCTGTGCGTATGTGTCACAGTGGGCTCAGTCACCGGTGCACGGATCTCAGAATGTATAAAAAAAACAACAGGTATTTATTTACAAAAAAATTCTCACAACAGGCACTTAAACATCAAAACGCAGGCAGGACAGGGAGTGGTGACAATACAATACCGGACCAAGAACTATACAAACTCAGGAGTATACAGTCCCTGACAAAAGTCTTGTCGCTTGTGTAGAAATTGACCTGAAATGCCGCTGAAATATATTTTTAATCAAGTTTTTTTTTTACTAGAGATGGCATATTTTAATCCCAACAGCTTTTGAATTAATGTTTTAGTCCAAAACGAAACTTTCAAAGCGTATTCTAATATTCCCAGCTTGGTAAAGTCCATTAAGTAAATTTTTGCAAAGAGATAAGCGTTTTCGCCTTGTGATATGAGCTTCACCTGTGACTAATAATGGATCAACTAGGTCTTAGGTGTGTATAAAAAGAACCCCAGTACACTAGACCTTCACATCAACTGTAACTAGACCTCTGCAAACATGCCTAAGAATTCAGACTGCATGATTTTCAAAGTCACAGATGTTTTTACACTGCATGACTATCTGGGCTAGAGTTTTGTCGCTGCTATGTTTACACTGCAAGATGGATCGACGACAGGGGGTTTCACACTGTACGACTTTAAAATAGCAAGAATCGCAGACAACTTTTTCCAAACTACGTCTCACAACTAAAAACACATAGTATATCTTTTGATGTTAACTACATGACAAGAAAGAAGCCTTTAATGGGGTAGAAAATGTACGTATTTGCTCACCTGTGTTTGAAGGGAATTAGTAATTTCTGCTTAACCCGGTTGTGGTTTTGCTCAGATGACACGTCAAACAGACATGGGTGCTCCTGCCAAATTTCTGCTAGTTTTTCCTCAATTTCTTGGGTCCAAATAAACTGAAAATGAGCGCTTTAATCTTCTCCCCCAGCCATCCGCTGGCCTACAGGTAACCACACTAGTGGATGCTGCTCTCGCATTGTCTGTAGGTGATCGCCGATGTTATTTTCAGTCAAAACATGATTAGAATCACAGACAGCTCCAGATATTTAGCACGCCAAATATCTCACAGGTATTGGTGACTTATCGGCGATTCTTTTAGATCACGTCTTCGATAGTTCACACTGTGTGATTGTCACTCGCATGCACAAGCACCGATTTGCCTGTGATGTCAGGCATTTGTCTGCGATTTCTCAAAACCTGTCAGCAAGTCAAAATTACGGGTAAAATCATGCAGTCTGAACTCAGCATAAGATTCACCCTAAAGAGACTAAAGTGCTAATTATCAAGAGGCTGAAGACTAGATCCACTGCTGATGTGGCAGACAAGCCCACAGCCTGCTAAAAGGATGGACGCTGGAAAAGAGGCAGAAGGTGGATTTTTCAGATGAATCTTCTGCTGAATTACACCACAGTTGCTGCAAATATTGTATGAGACGTACTGGAGCTCGCATAGATCCTAGATTTATCCAGAAAACAGTTTGGTGAAGGAAAATCATGGTCTGGGGTTACATCCAGTATGGGGGCATGCGAGAGGTGTGCTGGGTGGAAGGCAACTTTAATAGTCTAAAATACCAAGAAGTCTTAGCTACCTCTTATATTCCCAATCATAAAAGTGGCCAAATTCTGCAGCAGGATGGTGCTTCATCGCATACAGTACTTTCATCTCCACATCAAAGTTCCTCAAGGAGAAGAAGATGATCAAGATGCTCCAGAATTGGTCAGCCCAGTCACCAGACATAAACATCATTGAGCATATGTGAAGTAGGATGAAAGTGGAAGAATGGAAGACGAAACCAAGGAATATTGTTGAACTCTGGGAGGCATGCAAGACTGCTTTCTTTGCTATACCTGATGTCTTCATTAATACATTGTATAAATCCTTGCCAAACTGCATGGATGCAGTCCTTCAAGCTTATGGAAGTCATGCAAAATATTAAATTTGGATCTCACAGCACTCAACAAAACTTTTGTCTTGCCAAAATTTGACCTTTCTGTTTTGATTAAATGATATTTTTTTTTTCAGTGAAACTAATTTATTTCAGTGTATAAACCTCATTTGGGAGGGTTTTAGCTTTTCATAGGAGTTATTTCTACCATCAACTGGTTAATAAAAGAATTGATTAAGACTTTTTTGTCAGGGACTGTAAATATACAGGACATGATTGAACTGAATAGGTACAGAGGTGTGACACAGGTGAAACTAATAAACATTAACAAACTGCGGGAAAACAAAACAAAGGAAACACATGATGTAAACAGAAGCACATGGGACATAACATGACACAACAGGTGCGTTTGACATAAAGCATGGCTACAGTCGGCAAGCAACGAGAGTAGCCGAGCGCAGGCGGGGGCGAAAATGAAAACGAAGCTGTCAAGCCGGACACTTTGAGGCTCAAAGTTGCTGCTGTCATGATGACCGATCACATGGTGTGATCATTTATTTATAGCAATAACAACAAAAAATTTACAATACAAATAGTCTCTACAAACTATAGTGTATTTTTACAAGGGAATTATAAATAAAATTTAAGCAGCCTATATAACAAACGCATGAGAAATAAGGAGTAACGAGAGGGCACATAAAAAGGAAATAAATATCCACGAATAGGCCTATTAAACAAAACAATTTCTAGGAGTTTAAACCACTCTTCGGGCTACTAGATGTTGAACGGTATGTCAATACTGTTCCAGTGCTTGTTTGAGTATGCTAAAAAGGAGTTTACATTTATTTACATTTATAGATATAAAACTTTCCACTATATATTAATGTAAAACCCAAAACAAGGTGTTTTGATTAAGTCTTAAACGATGATTAAGATTATTTTGGATAATAAAAGCATTTTTAAAAGCACTTTAATCCAAAAAGATTAAACAAAAGGACCAAAATAAATGAGCTACACTTAGTACCCAGAATGAGCAGGTACATCAATGTCACTTTTAACATTTCTGCATACATGGCTTGACAGAAAATAAAATATTTTATAATCATGTATTTTTATATTTAATAAAATACTTTTTTTATTTAACTTGTTAAGAAATCTTTATAGGGGTGCCAGGATCAATGATGATAATTAATTTATTACAAGTCTGTAAGACTTATTTGAGTTTATATTTAGGTTATTTACTAAAATATATAATTTAAATTGTTTATAGAGCTGAATACAGTAGTCTGTATAAAAAAGGCCAAATAAACCTGTGCAAACAATCTAGTCATTAGTAAAATATCTAGTCTAGTAAAATATATTTATAATCTTTTAATAAGCATGATGTGTACATGATAGAGAGGTTATGAACAGTTCATTTGTTTTGAAATCTGTGAAACGGAAGTTGTTCAATAATAAACCTGAAACACTTGTGGTTGTTGTCATGCGGTGAATCCAGCCAATCGTGTAATATAGGTGTTGTCATCAGAGCTCCAGCAGTCGCTCTTCAGATACTGCGAGGGCTGACTAAATCATCTGATCTCTGAGCACTGTCGCGGTACTTTAATGCCACATGTGACAGTCACATGGCGTCGGCGCAGCATCAATCCGGCCAAAATTTCTAACCAGCATGCACTGATTTCAGACAGATTTTCGATCAGTCTGTGCAGCGCTGCATGAAGTCGAACGCACCTAACAACTACATGAACGCAACACAGACACACCAAACTTGTGACAATAAGTATTATAATTTACGTTTTTTTTTCAAAATATTATATATTTCAAATTCATAAAACTATGTTACTGTTGCACATTTTTGTATTACAAAACTTTATATTATAAAGCAACTTTTAAAATAGGACAGTAAAGTAATACAATTAAAATGTAGCTGTAATGAATTTGTTGTGTCTGTAACTATTCCTAAATTTTATTTGTAAGAAAAAAGTTCTTAAAGGACCACTCCACTTTTTCATGAATGGGCTCATTTTAAAAGTCCCCTATAGAGTTAAACAGTTGAGTTTTACCATTTTTTTAATCCATGCAGCCAATCTTCACGTCCAGAGGTTTTCAAAAATAGTGTTTCAAAAGTTTCCAATAATTCCTTTAATGTTATAATAATTATAATACTCTTTAATAATTCCTTTAATGTAGGAGTAATGGTCCTTTAAAAACAAATCTGAGATATTTTAATGATTTCTTTAAAGGATTAAACATTTACGAACCACATATCCCTTAACTTATTACTTAAGAGGATTTCTTTAATCTGTCTACAATCATTAGACATTTGAGTAAACGTATAAGAATAAGTACTATAATTACAGTGTTTGAGTCATAGCAGTTCTCTGCAGAATATGAAAAGCATCTGATGTGATGGTGAATTTAAGTTCTCTTGTTTTTTTTTTCTCTAATTCTAACAAGGTAAAGGAAGGATTGAATCCCCTCTCATGACTGTCAACTTCTTGGAGGACATGAGCAGCATTCTGCAGAGCAAGTTCACAGTTGGCTCAGTGGAAGAGTGCATGAACTCAGCCGGTACGCAACATTAACACTACATTCTCCATAACAGGGACTCGTGTCTGCACATTCTTCACAAGCATGCACACCACATTACTCATCTAGCATTCACTTCACCTCAGCTACCTCTGTTTCTCAGGTAATCCTCTTCTTCTCCTTTGTCAGTCTGAAATGTATCCAAAATGGAGTCCATTCAAATATTGTTTTATGAATCATTTCAACTTGAGGTGAATGAGCTAGCAAATATTCTTAAAAGTAGGACTGGGCGATAGTTTTTTAAATCCCAGATTTTTTCACAAAAAAAAGTCGATTTACAAGTTACAATCGATTTTATTTTATTTATTTTTTTTATAAATTGAAAACTTTCCCTCAAGTACTTTGCTATCTGTCATTTAAAGATCAAATTGAACAATATCTAATTACAATTGCACACAGGACTGTTATAATAATAATAATAATAATAATAATAATAATATAAATTAAAACATTTCATAAAATTACAGTGAAAGTAAACACATAATGAGACCTTTTTCAAGAGAATTTACTTTCCTATTATTTTGTTCATTTTATTTCAACATAAACATGCATTTAGAGGTTTATTCATTTCATATAAATGACTCACGCTAGCCTAGTGGGTTACATTATATTGCTTTTATTTATTTTTTATTTTTTTGGCGAGTGTGCTTGTGCATTCGTGTTGTATTTAATTTCAAAGCATAACATTTCTCAGAGTTTCTTCTGCCATGTTGTTTGTGTAATTCTATAGCAAATGCAGGGGAACTACTGTATGGCAGCCCAGAGGGGAGCGCCATGCGTTAGAATGAAAACCGATTTTTATTCGAACTAATTGATGTCAACTTCACTCTCGAGTTAATCAATAAAATCGATTTATCGCCCAGCCCTACTTAAAAGCATATTTTCACAATTACTCTCCAAATAAATGTGAAAACTATAGATCTTTACTTGTTTAATTGAATCTTTTACAAGACCACATCACTGCTACCAAAAGTAATACTATTTTTCTGCATTTATCATGATAAAATAAGTTAATATAATTATCCAGCAGTATTTGAAATCCACACCTGAGCAGCAAATGATCAAATATTGTTCCTAATTATTTGTTAAAGTGACCCAAAACTGCAAATTCTGTCATAATTCACTCTTCCTTCTCTCATTCCAAACCTGTTTGACTTTCTTTCATCTGTTGAACTCAAAAGAAGATATTTTGAAGAAAGCCGGAAAGCTATAACCATTCACTTACATATTTGTTTTTCCTAATATGAAAGTTGTTGGTTACAGGTTTTCAGCTTTTTTCTAAATATCTTCTTTACTGTTCAATAGAAAAAGAAACTTATAAGATTGGAACCATTTGAGTATGAGATAATAATGAGTAAATAAAGATTTTGGGCTGAACTAAACCCTTTAGTTTGGGATGTCCCGATCAGGTTTTTTTTACGCTTGAGTCCGAGTCATTTGATTTTGAGTATCTTCCAATACCGAAACCTGATCCGATACTTCTATAATACATAAAAAAGAATAAAGAAGAGCGAAGAAACAGATCCAGGATGTTCCTTATCTTTTATTGAATTCACCTTATTTTAAGATTCAACATCTCTGTTAACAAACAGAGCAGTTCTGTGAGGTAGCTTGAAAAATCAGGTAATAAATAACATCAATTATTTACTTTTGGGCTTTCATGCACCAGTAAATATAAAAAAAATCTAATATAAAAACAAACAGCACCTCAACTTAAAATACCTGGCAGGCAATCCCAAATTTACATATCTCACAGTTTGCTATGCCAATGTTGTCGTCATCAACTTTATAATATATCCAGACTGCAGACATACTCCCGCTTTCTGCTTCAAGCTGCTTCCGTGTTCTACTTTGCCGGCATTTAACCAATAGAGTCTCTGCAATAAAGTGATGTCACGCAGCACATGTTTTTGTGTGAAGTCAAGAAAGAGGTCTAACTCTGTGCCACCGCATAACTATGGATGTGTTATAAAATAATGAGAATATAAATATTGTCCTGATTGGGAGGTAACATTCGATTCTGATC
>CAIGQZ010000749.1:2441413-2451452 GCA_903798205.1 Danio tinwini
GAAACTTAAAGGCCATAGACCGTTTAACTTCAGAGCTGATTTATATTCCAAGTTTCTGAAAAATGTAAAAGTATGTTTTCACAGTTCTTGAGGGTCCTATAAATGAGACCAAATTATAATAATACAAGTTCAACACCCTTTAAGTATATATATTTTTTGTTCATTTCAGTGGACATCAGGTCAGAACAGTTGTTCTTCCCAAACATTATACCAAAATAAAAATAAAAGCACATGCATGATTGCTGGTGAAATCTTCAAATATATTTTCTAAATCACAATCATTAACATTGTAGCAGTTTTACTGTCATTTTGAGTTTTTTGTTGTATAGATTGTGCCTGTTTCTTCCTCATCACTTCATATAATGTCCACATCTGAAATATTTCCATCTGCTATATGCTCAAGAACTTCCAAGATCTGTATATTCTTCATATGAAATTGTTTCAGCAATGAATTAGTACATCAATATAGCTTTCTTTAATATAAAAAAGTTCAATCAGCATTACTTGAAATTTACTTTCAGTAACAGATCTTGAACCCATTGTACATCCTAATGGACAGACATATTTGAAAATATCCTGATCTAAAGTTTGCAATGTTACAAAAGATTTAAAACTATTTAATTAATAAAGATTTAAAAGATTTAATTATTAAGCGCAATCCCTCTTTTTTACATACAATTTATGAAATATTGGCAAACATGTCAATAAATCTGAATAAAAGCTTTGTAAATGTGGGTTATGTGTGCGTCTGGAGTGAAGTAATGCCATGCTGCCTTTTAGTGTAGTGGATTTTTTTCGAATTACAACATGCCGAGCCTTACCGCCATTTGATTGGATGACAATCGTCCACTCTCATGGACTGCAGGCTTTAAATTAGATGAAATGCTCAGGAACCACAAAAAACATGTGGCTGACATAAGACGGGGTGAACTAAGATGAGCAGGATTTCCTCCAAATATTTTTAGCATAATTTGATTAAAATACAGGGGTGACGTGGTGGTGCAGTAGGTTGTGCTGTCGCCTCACAGCAAGAAGGTTGCTGGTTCGAGCCTCAGCTGGGTTAGTTGGCATTTCTGTGTGGAGTTTACATGTTCTACCTGTGTTCGCGTGGGTTTCTTCCGCTTGCTCTGGTTTCCCCAACAAGGCCAAAGACTGGTGGTACAGGTGAATTGGGTAAGCTAAAAATTGTCCGTAGTGTATGAGTATGAACAAGTGTGTGAGGAGGTTTCCCAGTGATGGGTAGCAGCTAGAAGGGCATCCGCTGCGTAAAACATGATGGATAAGTTGGCGGTTCATTCCGCTGTGGCGACCCCAGATTAATAAAGGGACTAAGCCGAAAAGAAAATGAATGAATTATAAAAATACAGTTTAAACATTAAAATATTGTTAAAATACTGTCAAAATGAATTTATATTTGACCGCTGAGATATTGTTTTAGAATTAAATCTAGTTTTATTGATCATAATTTTTATTGATCACAATTCCTCAAGTCAAGTCAATGTTTATTTATAAAGTGCTTTTAAAAAAAAACAAGTGCTAACCAAAGTGCTGTACGCACATACACCATCTAAAACAACGGACAAATGCAACAGACATCAGACTCTCATATGGTATTAAAAGCCAAAGAGTAAACATGAGTTTTAGGACTAGATTTAAAAACAGAAAGGGTTGTGGCCTGCCTAACATTGAGAGGGAAATTATTCCAGAGTTCAGGGTCCACTGCAAAGGCCTGGTCCCCCCTGTTTTTTTAAACCCTGTATGTGGAACAGCCAAAAGTAACTGATCAGCACATCTAAGTGCCCTTGATGGAATCCACAATTGAATTAATGCAGACAGGTATCTTGGTGCTAGTCTATTTAGGCATTTAAACACCAGAACTAAAATCTTAAAATGCATTCTAAACTGAACAGGAAGCCAGTGAAGAGAAGCCAGTATGGGTGTAATGTGTTCTCGTTTGTGTGTTCTTGTCAGCAAATGAGCAGCAGCATTCTGCACCACCTGCAGACGAGTAAGGGAGGCATGGCTAATACCCACACAGAGGGCATTACAATAATCTAGCCGAGTCGAGAGGAAAAATTAATTATAATTCTGTTAAAGTTGTTAAAAGACAGAAAATACTTTACTTTGGATAATTGCCTCAACTGGTATAAACTACCTTTAATTACTGAAGTTTGAAGTCACTATCCATAATAACACCCAGGTTTTTTACATTAGGTTTTACAAAAGGATTTAACACATCAAGATCCAGACAATCCTGTGTTTCCCCAGATCCAAATTCCACCACTTCTGTCTTTTCCTCATTGCACATCCTCATTGTCACATGATTCTTTATATTGTAAATAATTCTAATATGCACATTTCTTCTTATTTTTATTATTATTAATGTTAAAAACAGGGTTGCACCAATATGAAAGTTTTGCCTGATATCGATAACCGATAAGCCTTTACATGTAGAAGCCCATACCTGCAGAGATGTATAGTAATGAAGTAGAACTACTTCACTACTTTACTCAAGTACTAAAAGGCTGTATACTGTATGTACTCTACTGGAGTATTGTTTTTTTTTTTTCTCCTACTTCTACTTTTACTTCAGTACATATTTTCGATGAGTTTAATACATTTATTCCGAAAAAATGTTTATGTGCTGCATCGTTACTCGTTACAATTATAAAAATCTTTTGAATCATTCCAAACCCTTATTATCACAGAGCAGCAGATGGCTATATCGTCGTAAACCTTGGTTCTTTTCGTTCTGCTTAATCACGTGCCCCCAAAAAGATATTTAAAATAAACAAAACAATATGTCTTTTGACTGCTTTCTTTAATAACTTCATAACACAATACTAGTACGTTTACTTTCAGTACTTGAGTAATAAAATTGCAATACTTAAGTACAAAAATGTTGAATACTTTAGTGCTTTCACTTAAGTATAATGCTAAAAAAGCACTTTAACTTCTACTTAAGTCACTTTTTTGATAGAGCACTTGTACTTTTACTTAAGTCTGGGTTTCTAGTACTTCATACATCTCTGCATACCTGTAATATATAGTTATAATATAATATATAGGTGGATAAATGCCAAGTCTTAACTTGTAAATAACTTTTCTTAGTTAGTGATTAAAAAAAAAAACTAAATACAAAGAAAATAATAAATATTTGATTTTATTTTGAAACCTTAACTGCAAAAAATAAACAAACATTTTTGTTAAGATCATTTGCCAATTTTTGGAGTTCATTGTGCCTTGGAAACAATGGCAATATAACAGTTTTGCTGCTTAATATTTGTAGAAACACTCTTTTCTTTTTAATTGTAACTATTTAATCTATGTTTGTTGGGAAAAAAAAACTACAGACCCCAAATCTTTAGGGGGAAAAAAGAACATTTAATGAATATAGATCAGATTTGTAATGTTAAAAATAGTATTCTCTCTAAATAACAAGAAATGTTCTGCAAATGATCATTGTTTTACTGCTGCCTTAAAGTGCTTAAGTAAGGCATATCTGAAGGAATTTTGACTGAAAGTTGTGGTTATAATGTATAATATGCACACTTATCAATAAAAAATTCTAAAGTTTTTTTTTTTTGTTTTTTTTTCACAGTAGTGGCATAAAACAGACATGCTACATAGAACCAATAAATAGTTATTAAAAAAAAAACACATTTCCACATTGGTGATCTAAAAAAAGAAATCTTTTTACACTCCAAAGAAGCTTTTGTAAAATTAAAAGATTTTATTAGTGTAAGGTTGTGAAGCTGTTCATTCAAGAGTCACGTTTCACCAGTCGGATGTCATTGGTGAATGGAATGTTGTTTTTGTTAATATTTTAGTATCAGGCTGAATTGTTAGGATAATGCACACTGTGTTTCCCATTAATACCTTCTGCACAATGCTGTTCTGTTTATGACTTATATCTAACATAAAACAGGCGTCTGGTTCCACTGACACATCTTAAACACTGAACAGAAACTTGGCTCCAGCATATCTTTTCCTTAATATCTGTTCCATTAAGCTACAAATCTGCATCACACTGGGCATTTCAAAGGCCTATGTCTGACCTCCACATCTTGAAGGATTTAAGCCCTTCTGCCATATCAGATTCATAAATATGTGTATGTCCGTGGGGTCTGAGACACATTCTGGATGTGTGAAGGTTCCTCATGTCACGTTTCTAATGGAATGGACTGAATTAAGCATCAACAAATAAATGAAACGCAGCCAGTACAATTCATACACACCCAGTGACGCCTGGAAAGTATTTAGACATTTATTCTAATGTGACTTACAGTATGATCTTTGACAAAAACTGCATGTAGTAACAACTGAAGCTGCAAAATGATTCTTGTCTGCACTTCGTGATAAAAAATTGCGATAGTAAGTTCAGTGACCAAGTCCATGTGCTCTTAATGCATCTGGACATCATGCTTATAAATTCAACAGAAGCATGTGTATTTGGTTACCTTTTCAGCACCTAACAAAATCTGATACAATGTGCAGATCTGAATGTAATGAAGCAAATGGACTTGTATTGATAGGTTTTTTTTTTATCACATTATTAGAAATAGTTTGGTGTAATTGTGTAGGAGTACAGTTTTTTCTCTTTTATTTTGAGTTCTCAACTGCGAATGTAATTTGCGTGATTCGATTACATTAAAGGTCAATACATGAGAATAGATATTCTGCCTGGTGGCACGAATAACAAAGAAAAACACGACACATTTGCAAAGAGAGTGCAGTCTCAGTCTTATTCAAAAAAAAAGTTTAAAGAATTTACCATAAGCTGAAAATGTTCCTAATGCCGAGTTCAGACTGCATGATTTTCAAAGTAGTCGTGTCATGGATGTTTTCACACTGCATAACTATCTCGGCTAGTGTTTTGTCGGTGCTGTGTTTACACTGTAGGATGGATCGGCGACAGGAGAGTTCATACTGCATGACTTTAAAATAGGAAGAATCACATGGAAACAACGCAAGGTCACGTAATGTATATCACGTAATATATCTTTCGTTATTAACTACATAATGGAAACAGAAGGCTTTAGCTTTAGAAACTTGTGTTGCTCACCTGGCTTTTGAAGAGTATTATCAATCTCTCCTCAACTTTTATTTTACTTGTCGACCTGATTGTGATATTGATCAGATGACACGTCAAACAGACATTGTGCTGCTGCCAAATTTACACTCGTTTTTCCTCCCTTTCTTGGGTCCAAATCAACTGAAAATGAGCGCTTTTAGCTTCTCCCCCAGCCTCCCGCTGGCCTGCAGGTAACCACGCTAGTAAATGCTGCTCTCTAATTGGCTGTAGGTGATTGCAGATGTTATTTTCAGTCAGAACACATTTCACACGTCATGATTTGCATCGCCGACAGCTCCAGATATTTAGCATGGCAAATATCTCACAGGCATCGGCGACTCATCGACGATTCTCTCATAACGCGTCCTTGATAGTTCATACTGTGTGATTGTCACCCGCGTGCACGAGCATCGATTTGCCTGTGATTTCAGGCATTTGTTGGCGATTTCTCAAAACCTGTCTGCGAGTCAAAATCAGGGCTAAAATCATGCAGTCTAAACTCCAACTTATAAGGACTCAATAAGGATAACACTAGCAATGTTTCCATTCTAAGATGCAAATGAAATTCATGTGCAAAACTGAAATATTGCATATAAGACATGCGAATAAAGCAGCGTTTCCATTCAGCGAGTCAAAGAGAACAAGATCGTCACTTCCTGATTAACTGGCGCCAAATATCAACAGTAAAAACAGAATTTGCTGCGGTAGAAGAAGCTGCATCAATCTTTTCCTTATTTAGTAAATGACTTGCGCCTCAGAAGACAAATGCCAACATGCAATGAACGATGGCAATTGAAGGTGTGAGACGTGGAGCACAGACACTCCTGATAGTTCTGGATGTCATTAATAATATAATAACACAAATAGAGACACAGTTAAGGCATTTTAAAATGACCAAAACAACATTTGGCTAGTGCATCTAGTGCACTCCTGATAGTTCTGGATGTCATTAATAATATAATAACACAAATAGAGACACAGTTAAGGCATTTTAGAATGACCAAAACAACATTTGGCTTATGTGCATCTTTTCCTAATGATTAAAAAGTTTTTCCTACTCAGTTATGTGTATATGTTTGTATGCGCATTTTCAAAATTCATGCGCATCTTGGCGTTTCAATCAACCGATTTTTATGCACAGATCTAAAATGCATATAAAAACAGGTGGTTGGAAACATAGCCAATGTTTACTTGTGAATGTTCCACACAATCATGTTGCACTACTTGTTTTCTTCAACCTTAAATATTTATTTTGCTCGATATCTTGCACAATATTGTTCTGTCTTGTGTATAAGTACTTGTATAGTAGGTTATGTGTGTAGTTTTGTAGTATATGTATCATCAGGAGTTCATTTAGTTAGATTACTGCTCCAGTATTTTAGTTATGTATTGGTTTAAAATAGCTCTTAGCTCCAGTTTTGTGTCATATTTATAATTATGTTTGGTTATGTGGCATTGTGGTCCTGCGTGACACAACATTTAATTTTACTTTGTCCACTCATGTAGTGGAATGGCAATAAAGCTTGACTTGATTTGACATAGAGGAATAACACGGCTAAAGCATCCAATAATGGACTACAAACCAACCCGGTTTCATAAGGAAATGTACCTGTTTTACATATTGTCAGAAAAGTGGCTAGTTTGTGTGAATTTATATGTTTTCTTTTGTTTGGAGCATTGTTTTAAAGGAGGCTTGCCCCCAAACCCCACCCATAAACCAAACCATCATTGGGGTATGATCAAATCATACTAAAATGGATGAATGAGATCTTATAAATTCATATTAGCCATTAAAAAAAAAACTAATTGCAGTGAGATTGCATTTATAAATACCCACCACTGAGAAATGGCATGCTCAAGTCAGGCCTGCAGTGAAAGTTTTGGGTTGATCAACTAGTTCTTACAGTGAGTATGTTTACATGGACACCAATAATTCCAATAATTCGAATTTAATATGATTACGACAATACTCTGATTAAGAGTACCATATAAACAGTAATTATTGATGACCTTAGCCCAGGGGTGGGCAAACTCGGTCCTGGAGGGCCGGTGTCCTGCATTGTTTAGCTCCAACTCTAATCAAACACACCCGAACATGCTAACCAGTGCCTCCAAGATCACTAATTATCTATAAGAATGCGTGTTTGATTAGAGTTGGAGCTAAACTGTGCAGGACACCGGCCCTCCAGGACTGAGTTTGCCCATCCCTGCCTTAGCCCGACTAAAGTCATAATCAAACTTAACAGAAATGGGATTAAGACATGTAAAGTGTTCCGATTTTAGTCTTATTATTGAAGTGCAGTACAGACATGTAAACACCGCAGTCAAAGCATTAATGTCGTGAAGGATTTTGCTGCATTTTATGACAGGATATTCCATACACACATGGCTGTTTGACACTATTCTCTGCACTTACCAAGTCAGTAAAGGACCACAGACACCTGCATTGCAAAATTCTGAGTTACTTTCCCATATGGCGTGTATCAAATTCCATTAAAACAACACAGTTGTTCACACTAGCGGTCCTTCCAGTGGTTTATACTCACATCAAATACCTCAGTTTGTCATGCTTAAAATGTTCCTGAATGAAAGTGAAAGTGCCGAACTGTAGTTAAAGTCGACAAATTAAAAATGAAACACCCAAAATTACATGAAACTCCAGTGGAAACGTTGATAGCGTGGTGACACATATAAATGAATAATATGTGCTAAAACATGTAAAACAGGATCATAAAAGGAATATTCAAAAAGCAACTCCTGTAAACACCTTAATCATATTATTGTCTTATTCAGATTAAGGCAAATAATTTGATTACTGATGTCATCATTTCATTGTCATAGTTGTGCACATGTTGATGTGGTAAATGAACACCATTGTCACGGTCTTACACATGTTGAGGATAAATGAGAAAACCGATCATGTGATGCTGAAAACTGTACAAATTCTTTTAATTTATAACATGCACAGTAAAATCTGTATTTACTGATCATTGAAGTTTTTAACAAATAAACATTAGGAAATCTTGAATTTTTGCGATCTTTTGAACTGTGGTCTTTGTGTGTGCTGTATGACAGTCTACTTCAGCCAAAAACATGCAGCCGGTTAAAGGCCACATGATATAATGAGTTGAATTTGGACACTTTCCAATGATCGCCTCAACCTTCAGCTTTCAGACACATGAGAGTGAGCTTAAACTGGAGCACTCATAAGCAATAAACAGCAATAGAAGAAAAATGGATGTGATCAAGCAGGTGACAAATACACTGCTAAAATGCTGTTCAGTTTTTGTCGTTTCTAGTCCAAATATCTAAAAAAAAAATCTTAAATCAAAAAGCATTTTTCTAGACAAGTAAAAAGTGTTGCCTTGTTTTTAGAAATTGTCAAAATTAAGTGAGTATTTTATTCTTAAAACAAGCAAAGTAATCTTATTTCAAAGTGAAAACAATATTATTTTGCTTGTTTTAAGGAAAAACTTAATTTTGACTTATGAAAACAAGACAATATCCTAAATGCGTCTTGATTTTAAGATTATTTTTAGTTGTTTGGACTAGAAACAAGACGACAACTCAAAGTACTGTATGAGAAGCGTTTTTGCAGTGTATGTATATGCCCATGTTTAAAATGTCCTGAAACCTGCAGAGAACGCAAAGAGAAATTAATAAAACAGACATTCCTTACGCACAATACTGACCCAGCAACCACCAAAACACTGAGAATCACTCTCTAGCAACCAGACACAAACACAAGCACACTACCTAGAACATGCAGCATTTTTCTTTAAAATGTTCCTCTCTATAAACATCCCAATTAGTGTCTGTCACTGTTCTGTCATTAGCTGGCTTGAGATTATGTGGGTTATAACTCCCTGAACACTCTTAGATGTATATGTTTGAGTTTGTGTCCTTGGATTTAGTCTTCCTGTAACTAATCTTTCTCTTTATCTCTCTGTGTTAGGTGTATTACTGTCGTTCATTGGCTGTTGCCTTTATTGAGCACACGGTGCTGCAGCGTTTCCATGATTTGATTCTGGATGAACAGACTCCAGCTGCTCTCAGATCTGTGCTGGGGCGTCTCTGTGCTCTCTATGGCTTGTGGACACTCACCAACCACATGGCCATACTGTATCAAGGTAAACTACTGTTCAAGGCATCAGATTATCAGCTTTTATTATTATTGTTATTATTATTATTATTTTTATTATTATTATTATTAACCCTTGTGTGCTGTTGGGAATGTTTTTATCCACTCTGGGGTGGTTTTGAGTTTTAGTTTGGCCATAACTTCTTCTGTGTTTCAGCTAGCAGAATGATTTTTGGGGACAAATCATATTTTGACATATTTTGAGAGAATGCTTTGAATGCTAAGAAGTTAACTATAAACTCTGGGCAAATGTATTGCTCTTTTGTTTTGTTTGGGATGAAAACATCCACCAAATTAAACTGCTGTAAAAATGCATTAGATAAATATTAACAAATATATATTTTTGCATAAATCTGTTCATCAACCTCAGTCCTGATCAAGACTACTATACTGCTCAGAAAATTACAGAATATTAACTCTTTAATTGCCAAATTAATAAATGATATCACTGATTTGGTGAGAAAAACCCACAAAATGACGTATTTTCGATGTAAAAAGTAATTGTGGACTGGATCTATTTATCACAGTGTTGGACATTGCATTTGATAGATTGTTTTTGATAATTTTTTCTCCCTAATTTACTGTTGGTGGCTGTTTTTGCCCTATTGACTTCCATTATAACCACATTTTTTTATTACAAAACCATGACACCATATAATCATTAATTTTGGATTGTTGGTGGTTTTCCCTGTTGGGAAGAGGAACAATTTGTCATTTTTAATGTTGATCATCAGTTGGCAGCATTAACCATTTAGAATAGGCCTGTGCAATAAAAAACGTTCTGGATTTTGTATGAGTATAACAGCAAATTAAAGTGTGTGTGT
>CAIGQZ010000749.1:2461452-2481688 GCA_903798205.1 Danio tinwini
ATATATATATATATATATATATATTCATTTAGTAAATACAATAAATATGGTCTATATTTATTTTATGGAAAGTACAGTACAACATTAAACTTAAAATATAAACCGTTTTCACTGAATTTATTACTGTGTTGCAAAGCTGAATTTCCAGCAGCTGTTTCTCCAATCTTCAAAGTCTCATGATTTTTCAGTAATCATTCTAATATCATGGGAAACGTGAATCTGTTATTTTCCAAACATTTTGATAGGCAGCATAGATTAGACAACTAATGTAAAAGTACAATATAATGTATGTTTTTTTACACATTTAAAAGTTAAGGCCTTTGATATGATTACATGCTTGTATTTTCATGTTAGTAGTACACTACCTGACAAAAGTCGTCGCCTACAGTATCTAAGTTTTAGAAACAACATATAATAACTTGACTTCTAGTTGATCATTCGACATAAAAAGTGGCTTAAATGAAAGGCAAATTTTTTCTATTGTAATTGCAAGTCTAAAAAAAACAACCGACCAGCATTGCAAAAAATAGCTACTGTATACACTATCTGACAAAAGTCTTGTCGCCTATCCAAGATTTAGGAACAACAAATAATAACTTGACTTCTAGTTGATCAGTTGGTATCAGAAGTGGCTTATATGAAAGGCAAAGGCCTCTAGATTACGCTTATTTGACCAAAATAAAATATGATCATGCCTTGATTTTGAATAATTTCAGTAGGACAGAAAGGTCTGACTTTGCCTTGACAAAAGTCTTGTCACTGAATAGAAATAATGTCCAGTATAGAATATAAAATCATGGTGCAGTGAGAAAATAATGAATATTGTGTATGACTCCCATGAGCTTGGAGGCCTGCATCCATACATCTCTGCAGTGACTCAAATCACTTATTAATAAAGTCATCTGGAATGGCAAAAAAAAGCGTTCTTGCAGGACTCCCAGAGTTCATCAAGATTCATTGGAATTATTTTCAATGTCTCCTCCTCCATCTTACCCCATGCTCAATAATGTTCATGTCTGGTGACTGGGCTGGCCAATCCTGGAGCAGCTTGACCTTCTTTGCTTAGTTCTTCTGCAGTATTTGTGATGATTGGGATGCAGTACATCAGATCGTTTAGATCATCAGAAAATCTGCCTTCTGACACTTTTCCAAATGATCAACTAGAAGTCAAGTTATTATTTGTTGCTCTTACAACTGGTATCGACAACAAGACTTTTATCAGGTAGTGTATGCAAATATTTCCAAAGTACATTTCATTAGTGAGTGAATGTTTTACAGAAAGAAATGCATATATATATAATGCATATATGTATATGAAACATGCTGGCCTGACAGCTAGTGATGATGCAATATTCACTGGAAAATTGTGCAGCTTATTTTGTCACATAAATGAGGTAAAATTAACTTCACCTTATAAAATCAACAGTTATTAAATCTTTGGGTGGTGCATTTATTCAGTTTTGTCACAAAAATGAAAGAAAATAATCTGTGTTAATTAAAACAAACTATACTGCATTCAAAATACCTGGAGGGTTTTTCCATTATATAAAACACTGCCCTTAAGTGTGTTTAATTCAGAAACATGACTCTGACTAGACATTACGGTGACTCATTCCTTCAGTAAGATTCTCTCAGCACTTGTTTGGCAGGTCATGTATTTTTGAGAGTTAGACAAAAACAACGCTTTATGGAAACACTAGACAGAGTCTCACACACACCCCACTGACAAAGAGACCTTCCCCCTGATTCCCCTACTGAGCGAGACACTTTTCATGTTTACAGTCGGGGAGATGTTTACTGGAAATGAACTTCAATTTGGCACTCAGTCATTTTCCGACTCATCTGAGGTTCTGATAGAAGTGAAGTGTCTTATTTGTGCAAGCTTTCCACACACTAGTCCAAATGAAGAGTTTTTGTTAATAGTAGTTGTTACTATTGTCCTGAGTTCTAGCTGAACTTTAGGTATGTTAGGGTTATTGGAATTAATTCATTGTCTTTAATGACAACTGTGTAGCTCTGTAATGCATTACAAAAAATATAGCAGTTTAGTTTAGCTCAGCATTTTTGTAAAAAAAAAAGGCTTTTGATGCATGTATATACAGTTGAAATCAGAATTATTAGCCCCCATGAATTATTTTTACACAATTTCTGTTTAAGGGAGAGAAGATTTTTTCAACACATTTCTAATCATAATAGTTTTAAAACTCATTTCTAATAACTGATTTATTTTATGTTGCCATGATGACAGTAAATGATATTTTACCAGATATTTTTCAAGACACTTCTATACAGCTTAAAGTGACATTTAAATGCTTAACTGGGATTATTAGGTTAACTAGGCAGGTTAGGGTAATTAGGCAAGTTATTGTATAACGATGGTTTGTCCTGTATCTATCAATAAAATATATAGCTTAAAGGGGCTAATAATATTGACCTTAAAATGGATTTTAAAAAATATAAAAAAATGCTTTTATTCTAGCTTTAATAAAACAAATAAGACTTTCTCCAGAAAAAAAACATTATCAGACATACTCTGAAAATTTCCTTGCTCTGTTAAACATCATTTGGGAAATATTTAAATCAAAGGGGGGCTAATAATTCTGGCTTCAACTGTATATTGCACATGTGGAGTAAGTCAAAATATTGCAAAAGTTTCTCATTATTTCTGAAAAGTCATTATTATGAGATGAGACGTCATAATTTAGACTTTTTAATCTTATAATATCAACTGTGTAAGTCATTTTTTTTCTTCATCATTTTGACTTTTCAATGCATTATTTTTTTTTCCTATTTGTCAGAAATGGGCTTCCATAGCAGAGACAGCTCAAAAAAGTAAAGAAAACAAGACAATAGAAAAACAACATTTTGATCAATTTGAACAAGTTTATATAATAGCTACATTATATTGGTTACCTGTAAAATAAAGAATACTATTAATTTTAATGAGGGTTTTTTCTATAGTACATTGCACAATTTATAGTACATTACCTCACCGTCATATGCAATCCTCTCAAAGTATGCTCAATAAAAGTCTTTCCCACAGTTTCAATTGAGGTGTAGTGTAGGTTCAGTCTTTTCTGTTGCACCTCCTGCACTCTAAAACGGTCTATCTTTAGTTCTAAAATCTTCAAGTCTGGACATTTTAAAAAGGCTAAAATAAGAAGGATTAAAAAACTATTTATTTTACCAATCCTTTGGAGTGTGATTGGTTTAAGAATTGTACATTTTCTTCTGTGAAATACTTTTTTGATGTTTGTTGTGGTGAATTGTTTTATTTACTGTATGGTTAAGCATGGTTAGCACTTTAGTTCATTCTAATGGTTTTAAAAGTGCTTGATCTGTTGATCTGTTTCTAATTTATCTTTCAGCTCTACAAAAACCTGTGGTCTACAGTCATGCAGGGTAAGAACGTTCTAGAAAGGCCATCCTGGTGGGCTGAGTTTTGTTCTGACAAACCTGCTGTTGGATCTCTCCGAGCCAAACTCTGAATCCTCACACTGGAAAAATCATGGCAGACATCCGTCTAATTATCCTTCAAGCCACAAATTCAGTTCATTTGATTGAGAAAATTATGATTTTGGTACAATATAATGGACATATTTAGTAAAGTTTCTTAAGATCAGAATAAACAGCACGTGGTGTGCTTTAAACATTAATTAAAATAATTGTACAGCGATTCCTTATTCTCTGTGCCACGATAAACTTTTATTGATAAACTCCATATATATTTTGCTGTGTCGATTGAACCTACATTTCCAGATCTGTTTCTTTAAAGGTGACTTTGGCCGGCTAATTTACACATTTATATGATTCTTAAGGGCTAAGCTTCTCAATGGTACTGTAAAAAATAACCCTTTTACCTTGTCAAAACACCTCAGTCCATGGCTGATCATGAATGGATGATAGCCTACCTATTGATTCTTATGATGTAGCTAAACCAGTACACCACACACATAGTTCTCAACCAAGACTGGAGCTTCTGCTGGATTTTGACTGATTTACATATAGTTTTTGAAGCTGTCTGCACAATTTAATGACAAAATATCGTTGCATATAAATTACAATTTCTTGACAATACAGCCTGCCATTATCAGTGTAAAATGTAATCAAACTAACATCTACTGTATATAAAGTGGCACTGCTAGATTTGACACCGTCTCTGAGCTGGTGTATAAATAAATTACATCACACTGACAAGCACAGCTCTGGACACATAAGAGAAAGTTGATCTTAATTTAAACATGGGTGAACTGAAGCTGACAATAACAACTTAACAAAACTAGAATTGCATATAAAGAATAACGCTTTCAGACAAATTGTAGGTATGCTTACATTCTTTAAAAGCATTTTTAATGTGAGTCCAGCTTCGTATTTCCGATAATACAGACATTATTATCTCCCAATGAAAATCTCAGACATAGACTAAAATAGTTAAAAGCTTCATGTTTTCTTTTCAACTTGTCTGAACTGGCGGACACAGCAGAAAAGCCAAACTAAACACCAATAAATCTATAAAAGTGAACATTTCATCTGATGTCACCTTTAATGTACACGTAGCTAAACACATAAAACAACTACAATTGCAATTGTACAAATCCTTTACAATAACAATGTTTAGGTTCTAATTGTACAACATGTTGTGTCATGTTGATACAGTGCTCAGCATAATTGAGTACAGCCCATTTTGAAAATAAATATTTGTCTCTATTTCTCAGTGAATATAGGCAATGTATTTTGGTGCATTTAAACAAAACAGATTTATTAAACAGATATATTTATTAAAATAATATTTTAGTCACCAAACATATTGAGAAATTAAAAGATAATACAATTAAATTCAAGCTAAATATTACAAAAAAAATATTACAAAAGACAAAATCTTTAAAAAAAGCACTGTAGTCTGGCATTGTTTTGTTCAGGAGTGAATATGTGTGATTTCATTTTAACTGAATGGTGAATGATTTTATGCACATGTCGTATTGTAATAATACATCATGTATAATTTATTTGCAACAAATCTTGACTTTTTTAATAATAATAAATATTTTTAATTACTTAAATATTTTTTTTGACTAATACATGTCAGTACTACTGTACTATGCTGTATGAAAGGAATAATTGACAACGAGCCATTGAATTATTAGAAAAAAAAACACACCCAGTTTGATAAGCGGTCAAGACATGACGAGCAGTGTGCATTATTGTCAAATTCATTTTTACCTCAGGTGTGCATAATTTTTGAATAATTCAATGTCCAGAGTCAATTATTCTGCTTATATAATGGTTATCACACCAAATACATTATTCAGAAGTTGTAATTCAAGGTGTTTGTCAGGTTTTTGTCCTTAAACTGCTGTTCTGTGTAGAGAACTCATATATTTAACCACATTCTAACAACTTAGGCTCATTGGAAATATGCCTCAGTCCACATTTTTGCAAAAAATGTAAGATACATATGTAAGGGCACTGTCTACATTTTTGCGAGTCTGAGATATGTTACTTGTGTGTTTTAAGCAGCCTGATCTGAAGAGGAAACATAAAAATTGTACGTTTTGCCAGTTTAGTGGCTAACTGATTTCAGTTGTGTGAAAATGTGCACTTAAAAAGAAGGTGTGCCACCCAACCCCACCCATAAACCCAACCGTCATTGGGGGATGAGCAAATCATACTAAATTGTATGTATGAGATCGAACAAATTCATATTAGCCACTACATTTCATATTTATGAATTGCCGTGAGATTGTGTTGGTTTTATTATACACATTAAAGACATGTTCTTCTTGTAGGAAGTCGATACAGATGACAATCTTGTAAATGACTGACCAAAACCATTCCCAACACAATTAATAGTGTTTTCAAAAGCAAACCTAAGAGAAAAAAGTAGTAGTAGTTGGGGTTAACTTGTTAACAGTGGTTCGGCAGCAGGACCACACCTTACTTTGTCTTCTTAACCAATCACCTGCTCCCTAAAACTTATTTAAGGCAGACCAGCCCAAACTCACCCTCCCTCCCTCTATTTCCTCACTTCCCATTAACAATCATATAACTCTCTCTTCACTCCTAGGTTGAATTGGGGGGTCCAATTAGTCTACCAAAATATTACAGAGACAGTACCCCCACTCTGAGTCTCTGGGCATCATCGCAGGATGCCCGATTAACCTACCTACCTGTTCACTGTTTTTCCTCCTACTTCCCTTCCCCTAATCCCACTGTTCTCTTACCATCCTTTTCATTCCTATATCTGTACAATAAAGTCTAGCTTAAAGTGTGGTGTGGTCCATGCCGGTGAATCTTATTTAGATTTTATCTCTTGTGGAACCATTCTTCACGACTCAAACCCAAGCACTATTTGCATCACAATAAACCATACAAAGTCGCCTACAGAGCAATCTTACCATGCTAGAAATGCTGTTCATATGGACAAATGTATTTCACTACTAAAAACAGACACTGTTATGTTTAGCAAAGAACTGTACAGTAATCCTTTATTTGTCAATAATATGTCGCTGTAAATATCATCAGTGTGAAAAAGATCAAATGTTGTATGTGTCATACTGCCCAGTAGTGTTCGTTTTGACCTAGAAAATGGAGTCAAATGTATTGAAGTATGAATTGAAAGTTTCACAAATATGTAGGCTGAAGCATTTCCAGTGAGCCTGTGTTGCTTTCAAAGCCCTTTGTTTTGATTAGATTGTTGTTATTTGCCAAAACTGAAATCATTCGACATAGTGATGGCAATGCAGTTCAAGACCTGCCTGGAACTACTTTAGCTGTGGGGTTCCTTTAAAAATAGGTCCCCACTTGTTCATCAGCAAATCAGAATCAAGCATTCAACAGCCAGTGTGTGTTTGTGTGTGTGTGTCTGTGTGTGTGCGTGATTGAATGAGACAATCTTTTTTTGCATTCCTCTTGTTGATGTGAATCTCCAGTGATGGCCCTGGACAACAGTGTGCACTTCAGTGTTAAATCTGTTTTTTGTGCGTCTGCAGAAGCGTCACATTGAATTAACATTTTTACACATGTAATTGGAATAGCCTGTGGGTTCTTTGAGAAGCTCCTCTAGTTTGATTTTATTGATGCGGTCAGCTTTCGAGACCAAAGTGTGCAGAACGTTGTGGCATTCAAATACACAGCAGATGAAACTGAATGATACGATCAGAAGTGTTTATATTAGGGAAATAAGTTTGACATTATAGAATCAGATAATATTTCTCGTTTCTTCATTTTTTTACATGGGGTAAAACATGTAAAGGGCATCTATTTTACCCCTTCTACAAGATGTAAGTTAAGCCTTTGGTGTCTCCAGAATGTGTCTGTAAAGTCTCAGCTCAAAATACTCATCAGATTATTTATTATAGCTTCCAGAATCTGCCCATTTTGGTCTCTGAGGTCAGTGTAGCTGTTTTTGCAGGCTGTGACTTTAAATGCAAATGAGCTGCCTTTCCCCACCCACCGCTCCGTCAAGCGTGTCTGCTTCTCATCATGTTCTACATCAGATAAGGCCTGGCGCCAGCATGTCACAACTGAAGGGGTAATTTAATCCCATAGTGGGGCACTGACTAATTTTCGCCCCTCTTCTTACTTTCGTTTAGGCTATTTATTCACATATTTATTACTTTGCATTACTGCCTAAGTTGCTGATATAAGGCAGTAATGTACTTTTTATAGTAGTAATAATATGTAAAGTTCGCTTTTACTTATTTTATCAATGAAGGTTATGCAACGATACTGTTTACTAACGCAGACAGATTATGGCTTCGGCACCCAACCGGGTTTAAATCATATTTTATTCATATTTATTTACATATTTTAGTTACATACATATTTATATTCATATTGTTTATTTCCTTTTTTTTCAAATAATATAAATGTTTAACATTTTAGGTAAAGACATCAAACTATACCCACACATGCAAGCTAACACACGGTTAGACTATTCGTATAACCAGTAAATAAATATAGTGAAATCAGCAAAAAATCAGAAGAGTTATCACACTTCATGTAGCCTTAAGGCTCGTACACACTGGGACGCTTTTCATTTGCGTTTATCGTCAGCGTTTTCCAAGACGTTTTTCCGGATTCAAACCCAAACGATTTTTACAGGCGTTGAGCAGAAGAGTATGCAAAATCACTCCTTGACGTTAGATGGCGTTACACAACTTTAAGCTTCTGACACCCGCTTGTAACACAGAGAAAGAAGACAAAGTTGACACGCTTGTTGTTATGGATAGTTCTAGCAGCAGCTCCAGCTCTAGCAATGAAGAAATGATTATTGTTCACCAGTGCAATAAGCAGCTCCACGTTCATCACGCTTCTGGGCATCTTCTTCAATGTGCGCTCGCATTGACAGTGTTGCGCTTGAGCGCCTCCAAGTGGTGTTTACTGTAACTTCAGCAGCTCCGTGCATGTGAACAAAAGTGCCAATCTGATTGGTGGAGAAGGTTTTGACGAGGCGCTTCAAAACAAAAAAACGAGCATGTGGCGTTTTTTTTTTTTTTTATTACGCTTTTGCGCCTGGCATTTTGCGTGTTGGTGTGCGCGATCACATTGACGCCCTTTATTTAGTCACGAGGCGTTAAACGTCAACGGAAAACGTGAGCAAAAAACGCCTCGGTGTGCACGGGCAAAAGTTAAATGTTACAATCTAATGCCTTTTTTTTTTTTTTAAGTAGCCTAGCTAAATGGTTTACTTATATTTTAAGGCATTAGTGTAGCCAGAAAAACGATCTGTCTACCTACCTCAAAAAAAAAGGAATTCAGTTATAACCGTGAAAATTGGTTAGGCATGGATAACAATGGATAACACACAATTCAATATAATTTTTTTTTATTTTAAAGGTACAAATTCTTTATGTTAATAAAAAAGATTTATGTTACGCTATCATGAGTGGGTTTTTATTTTTATTTATTTATTTGTTTATTTATTTTCGCGAGATAAAACGCCACCAAAAGCCATTAGGCTATTAGACCTACTCATCATTTTATTTATTTATTAAGTCTATTTTAATGACTTGTTTTCAGGTTGAATTTTCATTTTTAGGGCCATGAGCGACAATAAAATCAATTTGCTAACTGTATTTTAGCCTTAAAATAGGGCTACAATATATTTTCTGGTGTTTAATTTTGCATGAGCAAATAGCAGTATAGCCTGAACATATATATTTTAAAGATTATTATTCAGCCTACCTGCAGCGCATGTGAGCCACTACACAGCAAATCGACAGTACTTCTTTCATTTATAACACTGTAAACTTGACTTCGCAGGCCGATCATTTTTAACCTCAAAAGGCACTTTTTTAAGTGTCCTTACTTGAGACTGCTGCTGCATAATGGGATGTTTCTTTTCACAAAAGTGCGCTTTAGTGGTGTCAAAATGAAAGCAAACATTCAAAAGGGTTCTGCATTTGTCAAATTCATAACTTAATTGTAATAATATTAATAATAATGAATACAATAAATCATACTATTATTTAAATGTGTAGACTACTGAGGGACTGTGCAGTGTCCAACTAAGCATTTTTATTAGACTACTCTAATATTAATCCCTAACTGAAAAACGAATGTGAAAATGACTGGCAGTCGCGTCTGCTAAAACGGCAAACTTTTATTTGTGTTTTTTTACCTTTAGAGTTTAAGAGTGTTGTATTTAAATAATCAGTTAACCAAAACATGAAATGAATTAGGCTACTTGCCTGCATGTCATCTACTAGTCCAGTTTTCTTCCATGTGAGTTTAGTGTGCGCCTCCATCACCGCATGCGCGTTTATACTGGCGCACCCTGACCTGACGCAAGGACCAGATCTCTGGACTATTACTTTAATTTCACAATTTTCATAATTTAATTGCTAAAAAGTAATTAATGACAGAATGAATTTTCAGTTTTGAGTAAACTAATTCTCTATGAAAATGCCCCCTTTTGCCCCCCTGTAGCGCTGGGACTGCGTCAGATATACAGCCATCAGTTACAGAGACAAACTTGGATGAAGCTGAAATACAGCTCATTAGTCAAAAATACCAAGTAAGTTTATTTGATCTATTTGTGGTAAAGTCTATTAAAGCCTTTCTGAAATGATGAGTCTCACACAAATGCCATTTGCAGTACACACACACTATGATGACACACTATACATACACACAGTTCTGCCCAAACAGCTTACAATAGTTGATTTTCATCACAGGTGCCCTTTAAATGCATAACATTAAGAGTTAGTATTAGCATCATCTCCTGATCCCATTACTACACAGGTAATATCACCACAGTACTTTTTGTGAATATAATCTGGAATGTAGTTTTCCTTTTAAATACTGAAAAAGTATTTGAAATACTGAAAAAGTTGGTCTTAAACCAACACATTTATTAATTTTCTTTTTGGCTTAGTCCCTTTATTAATCTGGGGTCACCACAGCGGAATTAACCGTTAACTTATCCAGCATATGTTTTACAGAGCGGATGTCCTTCAAGCTGCAAACCATCACCAGGAAACATCCATACACACCCATTTACACACATATATACTACAGATAATTTAGCTTACCCAATTCACCTTTACCACATGTGTTTGGACTGGGAAACCAAAGCACCCGGAAGAAACCCATGTGAACACAAGGAGAACATGCAAACTCCACACAGAAACACGAACTGATCCAGCCGGGGCTGGAACCAGCGACCTTTTTGCTGTGAGGCGATTGTGCTTCCCACTGTGCCACTGTGCTGCCCCTCAAACCAACACATTTTGAAGTTAATAAACAAGGGCCTACATTTAAAGACTTGCGATTAGCCTTGTTTCGTGATGATTATTATTGCAGAATACACTCCGTGTAACACGTCTTTGTTTCATTTATTTTTTCATGTCATGTTTACCCAGCTTTCAGACACCAAGATCTGTTGTGAGTTAAAGCACTTGGGTGTGTTGGCATCACACTTCAGTCACAACAGCATGCTAATGTGCTAAATCTAAACAGAGCCAGTCATCTGTCAACCCAATGTCAAGTTTCTGTTTGTTCTAACTCTTGAAAGACTGTTTTGATTTCCTCTGTGGTTTGGTCTTAATGATTTGCACTGACACTAGAGAACTAAAGTGAAAATTACATATATTGCATTACTTCATACTGTACAACTTATTATTATTTAATTGTAGACCAATTAGATCAGCAGATGTTAAACCTCTTTTTTATATAGTGTAAATTGCTTCCCTAAGATAAACTTATTAAATTAAGTTATATATTTTATGCGGTGTTCCTTCAGAAAAAAGCCACTATTTTGATTTTTCTATTGTAATTGCAAGTCTAAAAAGAACAACCGACCAGCATTGCAAAAAATATCTACTGTATACACTATCTGACAAAAGTTTTGTTGCCTATCCAAGTTTTAGGAACAACAAATAATAACTTGACTTCTAGTTGATCATTTGGTATCAGAAGTGGCTTATATGAAAGGCAAATTGTGTTTGACTCCCATGAGCTTGGAGGCCTGCATCCATACATCTCTGCAATAACTCAAATCACTTATTAATAAAGTCATCTGGAATAGCAAAGAAAGCGTTCTTGCAGGACTCCCAGATCTTCAATGCCTTCTCCATTGCCTCCTTACCCCAGACATGCTCAATAATGTTTATGTCTGGTGACTGGGCTGGCCAATCCTGGAGCACATTGACCTTCTTTGCTTTCAGGAACTTTGATGTGGAGGCTGAAGTATGAGGAGCGCTATCCTGCTGAAGAATTTGCCCTCTCTTGTGGTTTGTAATGTAATGGGCAGCACAAATGTCTTGATACCTCAGGCTGTTGTTTTTGCCATCCACTCTGCAGATCTCTCACATACCCCCATACTGAATGTACCCCTAAACCATGATTTTTCCTTTACCAAACTCCATGCAGGTTTCAGTAGGTCTTCTGCAGTATTTGTGATGATTGGGTTGCAGTTCAACAGATGATTCAGCAGAAAAATCTGCCTTTTGCCTCTTTTACAAATGATCAACAAGAATCAAGTTATTATTCGTTGCTCTTGCAACTGGGATTGCCAGCAAGACTTTTGGCAGGTAGTGTATAAAAACAATATATACAAACAAAGCATTGCAAATTTTTTACTTTAGGTTTATGATGTAGCTGATGTTAGATCCAGTGAAGTTAGTGTCATTCTTCAAGCAAACATGTGCCGTTGTATTACCATCCACTTTTCTTACACTAGGTTATTTCAGAAGTCTGTTTCTGAAGTCTAAAGCAAAAGATATTTCCACTTGTCCTGCTTCGCTTTTGACATAACTTTTTGAGCGATTCAACATCAGTAACTTGTGGGCAATGGTGCAATTTTATCAAGCATTTTGCTTTAGAGACACTCAGATGAAAATGTCTGCCATCACAAATTCCACAACATACAGTACTGTACACTCATTGGCCATTTTATTAGGTACACCTTACTAGTGTCAAGTTGCACCCAATTGAGACTCATCAGACCAAGCAACCAATCTTCTATTGTCAAATTGTGGTGAGCCTGTGTGAATTGTATCCTCAGTTTCCTGTTCTTAGCTGACTGGAATGGCACCGGTCTGGTCTTCTGCTGCTGTAGCCCACCCACCTCAAGGGTGGACGTGTTGTGCATTCAGAGATGCTCTTCTGCAGACCTCGGTTGTAACGAGTGGTTATTTGAGTTACCACTGGTTGGAACCAGTCTGGCCATTCTCCTCTGACCTCTGGCATCAACAAGGCATTTGCGCCAACAGAACTGCTGCTGACTGGATATTTCCTCTTTTTTGGACCATTCACTGTAAACCCTAGAGATGGTTGTGCATAAAATATCCAGTAGATCAGCAGTTTCTGAAATACTCAGACCAGCGCGTCTGGAACTAACAACCATGCCACGTTCAAAGTCACTTAAATCCCCTTTCTTCCCCATTCTGATGCTCGCTTTGAACTGCAGCAGATCGTCTTGACCATATCTACATGCCTAAATGCATTAAGTTGCTGCCATGTGACTGGCTGATTAGACATTTACATTAACAAGCTGTTAGACAGGTGTACCTAATTAAGTGGCCGGTGAGTGTACAAACAACATACAAATAAGCTGGTTCATTTTTTGTATCTAGAGGAATATTTTTAGCTTGAACTCTTGCAGGGGGTTTTAACAGTCCAAAGCTCAAGGGATGAAAGACATTTTGCTTTCTCAAAGTTTCTGGAATCTTCAATTTCTTGAAAAAATAAACTGCAGAATGTGCAACAAGCAGCTTTCCAGACACAGACAGCACATCTGCAACATGACCAGCTTTCCATTTATAGAGGCATTTTCTAAAGCCCCTCATCTCAGAAAACACTAAATTGTAGGTTGTTCTAGAAAAATTACAGCAGACGGGCTGGCAGCCATCTTTCCTCATTGCAAGTCGATTTTTTTCTTTCTATATACAAGTTTAATGCAAATGTGCTTCTGGCTTTTGAGTTTCTACACATATGATCAATTACTGGAAAGTTTGAGTCATTTAGTGATTTTTAAGTCTCTACATTAGCTAGTCAGTAGATCTATACTCAAGGCACTGCTGTGCGCTTTGTATTAAATTTATTGTTTAGTGTATTTTTAAACAATTATTTTGTTGTCAAGCCTTTATTAAAATGAAATTTGCTTCAAGAGTTCACACGTAGCTGATGATTGATAGTAAAGCTTGTTTGGCATGCTGTCCCGGGAGAGAGCTTTGAGTTCATAAGATCTTCCAGGGCGAGAGGGGAGTTTAAGCTCAGGTAGGACTTCCCTACTGTTTATAGCTAATGGCCAATTAGGAATTTCTATGAAGAGATATACTGCTGACTAGGAGCACATCTATGTTGCTAATTTGGATTAGTCAATTACATTAAGTCGCATGTCTTTGGACTGTGGGAGAAAACCGGTGGACCCGGGGGAAACCCACGCGAGCATGGGGACAACCATGTAAAATCCGCACAGAAAAGTTGACTGGCCTGGTAAGGACTTGAACCAGTGACATTCTTGCTGTGAGGCAACAGTGATAACCACTGGGCCGCCATGCCACCCTATCAAGAAAAAGGGAGAATCCGTAGGGGTGGAAGGGGGGATACTTCAAGACGAAGATAGCTGATAATGTAATGTAATGTGTATTTATATAGCACATGCATTGTGTATGGCCATACACCCAAAGTGCTTCACAATCATGAGGGGGGTCTCTCCACACTACCACCAGTGTGCAGCATCCACTTGGATGTTGCGACGGCAGCCACAGGACAACGGCGCCAGTGCGCTCACCACACACCAGCTACTGGTGGAGTGGACAGACAGTGATAGAGCCAATTTGGTGGATGGGGATGATTGGGAGGCCATGATCATAAGGGCCGATTGAGGGACTTTGGCCAGGACACCGGGGTTACACCCCTACTCTTTACTAAAAGTGCCATTGGATTTTTAATGACCACAGAGTCAGGACCTCGGTTTAACATCTCATTTGAAAGACGGATGAGATAATGAGATAAACTCATTAACACCCAAGCATGTATTAAAAGGAAAGGACAATGAGCCCTACTGTACGCCATACGCACCGATCTGGGATGGATCGTCGTAGTCAGTGCAGTGCCAAGCATTGATGAAGCAGACAAGTCTGTGTCACAAAGTCGCTGTAAAAGAAACTGGTTATTTATAGGGAGTCATCCGATTGGCAAATTATGCATTAGCTAATGTGGGACCAGCCGTGGTCAATCATAAGCACACGCTTCCCTCTGAATTAATTTATAAATAAACTTCACAATGTGATTCATTTGTAATGTATTAAATATTTTGTGTGGACATGCTACAAAATGTAGACATGATAAAAACATGTATTAATTAGGATGCATGCTATGTAAGGTCAAGTATCTTGGTGTGATTCTGAAGTCAGATCTGAGTTTCAGTAGTCATGTCAAAGCAGTAACTAAATCAGCATACAATCATCTTAAGAACATTGCAATAATTAAATGCTTTGTTTCCAGTGAAGACTTGGAGAAACTTGTTGATGATTTTATCAGCAGCAGGGTGTATTACTTTAACGGCCTCCTCACGGGCCTTCCCAAAAAGACAGTCAGACAATTGCAGCTCATCCAGAAAGCTGCTGCCTGGATTCTGACCAGAACCAGGAAATCAGAGCACATCACACCTGTCCTCACGTCTTTACACTGGCTCCCAGTTACATTCAGAATAGACTTTAAAGTATTATTACTTGTCTATATATCACTAAATGGCCAGGACTTTACATTACAAATATGCTCACTGAATACAAACCTAATAGAGCACTCAGATCTCTAGGATCATATAAACTAGAAACTCCAAGAGTTCAGTCAAAGCAAAGTAAATTGGCCTTCAGCTACTAACAGCGCCTCTCACTGCTGGAATCAGCTTCCAGAAATGATCAGATGTGTTCCAACATTTGGCACATTCAAATCAAGACTGAAAACACATCTGTTTAGCTGTGCCTTTACTGAATGAGCCCTGTGCTACATCCGACAGATCGCATTATTGTGTCTCTCTTTTACTTTTCATTCTTTTATAACCTGTTTTTAACACCTTTAATCTGTTTTTTATTATTTGTTTTAATTTATACTTATACTTGTCTCTTTTATTCCTGTTTAGGTAAAGCACTTTGAATTGCCACTGTGTATGAAATGTGCTGTATAAATAAACTTGCCTTGCCTAAGGGATAATGTACACCTAGGCGATTGTTTTTGTATGGGGAATAAAGCGCGATGCCTTTTCAGCAGCCCAACATAAAGTGGAGAATGGCTTTATTCTGCCAATAAAACCAACTACACTGTTAAAAGTACTGGGTTTCACACAATTCCTACATCTTCTCCCAAAACAAATTGTTTAAGTTAACTCTTTTGTTTTGTTTGTTACAAATGTAAGTAGATTGAACATAAAACAATTAATTAGTTCCACAAAAACTGAAGACTTGTGTTGATTCAGCTTATGTTAACAAGCATCAGAAATCATTTTTTGAGAGTAGATGTCAGTATCCTGCTTAGCTTACTTGGCAAAAAACTAAACAATTAGACTCAAAACATTGATCTGAGCTGTAATAAGTTATTAACTCTTTAATTAAAGTGGGCTGAAACAAAAACAGCCAAATGCAGCCTACGTTAACCTACACTTAAGTCAATAGATGCTGACAAACCATCAAGAACCGTTGATACTGCATATGTAAGGGATAATAAAGGAATTGCCATGTGTTAAAGGATATTAAATGCACTACACGGAGACAAAGAACTGGCTGGCACAAAGCAGAGGGCCGTTGCCTTTGCTAAGTGCATGTAAAATTTATTTTATCCCATGGTCATTTGCTAAGTTATAGACATTAAGGCCCAATCCCAATTCTATTTTGGGAAGGGATTTAAAATATACCCCTTAGAAATTGGACACCACTACAACACCTGCACACATTATCATGTCATCAAGGTCTCTTATTTCATATGAGATCAACAATTGTGATTGCTGTATTTATTCCAGTTGCATTATTTTTTGGTATTTATCTTCAGGAAATCACTGAAGGCAACAATATCATGTTATCAGAACGATATAATGTGGCAATAGGCTTGCAACTGTACTGTGCATTTACACCGTGGCCATATTCATCTATGTAAACACAAGAAAACAACATTAACATTATAGAAGACACTGTAAAACGCTTATTCTCAGCCACTAGACTTTTCTGCCAAGGTATTGGAGTGTCATCGAGTGTCAGAATGGTGTGGGACTTCTATACAGGAGTTATTATTATAGATTATAGATCGTGTAATTTAGCATTTTTTATCTTTTTTTTTAAGCATGATGGTAAAACACAAACGCCATTATGAATGTAATAAAACATATGCTTTTTTGTTGTAAAAATTCATAATAATGACAAAAAATATACTAATTTGTGCATATCCTGACTTCTGTATGCAGCCATGCTGCTGTTGTAGCTGGTGTATTTTGGAAAATTTCATACCCCTTGTTTTAGAGTGTGGTCCTGAAAAATGTCTGTTTCAAGGGTATCTATCCTTTCCCTTATGCTTTTAAGCTAAAGACAATTGAAACACCCCTAGGGTTAGCGGGTAGAATTGGAATTGAGCCTTAAACTAGTTTTGCTCTTTTCAGTGCAACACTTAAATGTTTATTTGTCAGTTACTGTATGTAAAGATCTCCTAGTCCTAGTGAATCAGGGAGAAGGAGTGCAAGTGTGAATGTAAATGACATGGAAATATCTAATAGTTCATACTGACCCTTTTCTGCAGTGCGGATTTAAGCTCATTTCTGTGATTCCTTTAGGACCTACGATTTATTTGTCTTTTAGAAAAAGACTAGGAATAATAAACACAAGTAAACAACAAACTACTTGCTCTACAAACAGCTATGATAATACATATATTATAGTGCTGTTTTTGTAATAAATAGAAAGCAAATGACATTGGTCGTCTCCCATTTTTGGCTGATCTGAAAAATGGTCCGATCTAAAAAATCGTAACATGCTCTGAACCGTGAGATTTGTGATCCATTACACCACTACGTCTACGGGAAGCATTTAATGTTGAACCAACACAATCTCACAGCAATTCGTAAGTGTTGGATTTAGTGGCTAATTCGTATTAATTTGTACTTTCTCATTTCTACAGTTTAGTATAATTTGTTCATCCCCCAATGACGGTTCGGTTTAAGGGTGGCGTTGGGTGCCATGCCTTCTTTTTAAAATCATACTGAAAAAAAAATCATCATTTTTGTATGACAGAATTTGTACGTATTAGCCACTAAACTGACAAAACTTAAAGTAATTACGTTTTACTTGTGAGATCATGCTGTTTGAACTGTGATAAAAATTTAATGATTTTATTGCACACGTTCCAGCCAGAATCAACAATTTCCACAGACTAACTGGAATAACTAGAGATAATTTACCTTGGAATGGCATAATTTTACAAATCAGTATCAGTATTGCAGAGAGCTGTGTAATAAAATTGATTTTAATTGATTTGACTTATTTAAATATTATGCCATAATTATTTGTTGAAAGCATAAATCTTAATGGGCAAGTCTCGTCTTCGATGAATATTCTGAAGCAAAGTGCTGCTTCAAATATAAAGCCATTTGTCATGTCTGGAGTTTGTGATCCACAGGTCCTGTCCAGACTAGAGAACAAGCTTTGTTTACTGGAACATTCTGAAGAGCATTCTGGATCCATGAATTGCCAACCAACACACTCTGACTAATCGTGAATCAGGACTTTTACTAAACTCTCACTAAACGTGTGTCCTTTACATCTCAATATCAGATTGGCAACACTATGAAAATGTATTTAAATTGGAAAGTACATGTCAAGAGATCATTTTTCTGAGAATGTTTTATTTCATTGGTCCAACTTTCATAGATCCAGCTGAAGAGAACCAAAAATATGAGCATATTTGTGGATGTGATAATCAATGCATGATATGCTGTAAACATTTTAGAACATGAACATGGACAAACTGATGATAGATTACATGTAAGGAGGACATCGAGAAGACGCAAATAAAAAAAAAAGGTATATACAAAAAAAAAAAAAACTTGCACAGCAATTGATTCCTGCCACTGGTTCCACAATGAAGTTTCAGCAATAAAAAGAAGAGATTTTTGACAACTGATAATTGGGACATTTAAAGAATCAAGAAGAGAATCCACGTTAAACGATTAAAATAACCATCATCAACATCATGTGTTGTTGTGTTGTGATCTATGTATTTAATATTTATGAAGTGGACTTTTATTTCTTGTTTTAATATTTCTTAAATAAAAATATTTTTAAGCCAAACAATTCATTGTGCATTGCCTATTATTTCTGCTACGAAACTTCAAAAATATCACCAGCTTTGTTGTCTTCTACAAAATACAGTACTGTACTTTTCAGATTTGCCATGAACTAAATCTTTCTCTGCTTTAAAGAAATGAAATGCCTTTCATATAAAATCACTTAGGCAGACTTGACATGACTGAGATGGGAAATTAAAAAGCTCAAGGTTAGATTCCTCTCAGCTTGTCAAACACGTTCTTGGTGTTACGTAGAAGAATTAAGCATCCTCTTAGCCATGACAGCACATAAAAACCCCAATGTCTTAAGTGTAAGTTTGATGGTTCACATTCTTTAAGTGATGACATCACTGCATGATGATGTCAGGCTCGATGTTGAAGAGCAGGTCGTCGTTTCCTCGTCGCACCTCCAGCAAAAGGGTCATGTCTTGGTTGAGCGCCTCCTTCAAGTCACTGGTGCTCAGCAGAGGCTCTCCGTTTAATTTGACAATGATGTCACCGTCTCTGATGCCCCCTCTGAAATATAGGAGAAATTATACAATTGTCAGTTGGATCTTTATACCTATAAAGAGTATTGTACAATCAGCTGGTCAAATGGCAGGGCGATCAGGAACACAACAGTCAGAAATAAAGAGTTGAAAGCTGTCACTGCCAAAATGAGCAACATAAATAAACATCATACAGTATATGTACATAAATAGTACAAAAATGTTTACATTTGCTTTTTAAAAGGGTACCACCCCAATGACAGCTTTTGTCTAGGCCTGTCACGATATCTATTTTTGTTGTACGATATATTGCACCAAAATATATTGCGATAAACAATATTATTGTCATTTTAAGACCATTTTATGCCACTCATTATATAATGCCAGAATGACAATATAATGTCACAATGCAAGTACACTCTTTCGAAAAACACACAATATTTTATTCTTAAGAATATTTAATTTAATTTAGTAGTCTGTGTAGTAGTATCAGAAGTAGTAGATGTTGTTGATGTAGATGTTGTGGTACTAGTCATTACTGTAGTAGTAGCAGTAGTAGTAGGAGACGTTGTTGTAGTAGTATCAGTTGTAGTAGATGTTGTAGTAGTATCAGTAGTTGTAGACGTAGTAGTAATAGTTGTTGTGGCTGTAGTAGCAGCTGCAATAGTAGTTTTAATATTAGTCACTTTCTGTAGTAGCCGTTGGTGTGGTACTCGTGATTTATTATTATTGTTATTGTTAGTTATTACTGTTGTCCTTTCTCTTTACTGGCATCATTACTTTCATACATTACTAGCGTTGTTGTCACTCTTTACCACTGACTGGTTTCTTTCTATTTGTTTATTTATATCTATGACACTTGCTTCATTTATTGACTGTTATTGACCCTTATGTATGTACTCAGACCTTTCCACTATGTTACCTTTACACACACACACACACACACACACACACACACACACACACACACACA
>CAIGQZ010000749.1:2481698-2508922 GCA_903798205.1 Danio tinwini
CACACACACACACACACACACACACACACACACACACACACACACACGCACCTGGCAGTACCTGACTGTATTGTTGTTGTTTTTGTTTTATCGTTGTTGTTTTTTATGTTTTATTTTCTTTGTATGATCCCAATTTGTGTACCGTTTTGCATATTCTAATAAAAAAAAGAATATTTAATTTAATTATAGTCATTTTAACAATTCAATAATTAGTCATTGGAATCAGAATGTGCAAACGCATATACTAAATGAATAATAATTAGTGTTAACAAAAAAGTTCATGGTGAAAAGTAATATATCTGCTACCAGACCTATTTTCAGCTGTCAAACATCCACATGAAAATATACTATAGTAATTTAAAAGTTAATACTATAGTGTTTTTAACCATACTGACACCTCCAGTAGAGGTAGAGATGTTGCACAATCAGTTAAAATGTTGCTAGAATTGTTTTTATGTATGGGCGATATATATTGCATCACTAAAAATAACTGAATTGATGTCCATGTGTTGTGCGACAAGTCAATATATTGATTATTGTGACAGGCCTACTTTTGTCCCTTTATTTCTGAGAGTGAACAGGTTAAGTAAACATAAAATAAGTTTGTACATATGAAATGCTGATTTGAAATTACTAAAGGGCACCTATTTTTCTTCTTTTTCAAGATTTAAGATCTGTCTTTTGTGTCTCCAGAATGTCAGTAAAGTTTCAGCTCAAAATCCACATCAGATTATTTATTAACCCTTTTAACCTTCCTGTCATGTTCGGGTCAAATCTGACCAATTAAGAACTTAAAACCCTAATTTTCACATTTTGTGCCATGCTGAGAAACTTAAATAGATTGTGCCATTGACCAACTAAAAGCTGGTCTAAAGTCCAGTGCAGAGCGAGTTAGTTTATTTTCAGTTTATTCATGACAATTTGCATTTGTATATTGCTATTATTATTAGCAGTATTATTTTTAATATGCATATTTATATTTGTTTTAACCTTTCTGTCATGTTCTGGTCAAATCAGACCGATTTACAACTTAAAACACTCATAAATATTGTGTTTTACATCTGATTGCCTTAAGGCCTTACGATAGTCTCCACATTGTGCACTTGAACATATAAAAGCAATGATCACCTCTTTCATTGAAATTTGAGTGTTTTAATCAATCTTGTTACACCTGTGGTGTTCCCGGTTAAAAGTGACCACGATAGGAAATGAATGGGTATCCAGACTATATTCATCCATCAGACAGAAGACATCCCCACACACACTGCCCCAAGTCACTCAGTCACTCAGCTACTCACTCACTCACTCACTCACTCGCTCACTCACTCGCTCACTCACTCTCACTCACTCACTCGCTCACTCACCATACACTCACTCACTCACTCACTCACTCACTTACTCACGCACTCACTCACTCACACATTTCAGACTAAACAATGTCTTTTGCAGGTACACATATATTTTACATGCTTGTGTGCCGAACCGCCAGCCTGATCTCACAAGGAAACGTAACTATTTTGCGTTTTGTCAGTTTAGTGGCTAATTCGTACAAGATCAGCCGTACAAAAATGTAAGATTTTTAAAAGGAGGCATGACACCCAGCCATCATTGGGGATGGTAAGCAAATCTTACAAAATTTTATGATTGAGATTGTACGAATTCATACGGATTAGCCACTAAATCAATAGGTTATGAATTGCCATGGTAGTGTTGGATCCTCTAATGTGAATCAACTTACTGATAAAACAATGTATCATATCTAGAGATAGATATGACACAGACTAGAGAAGGCATCTGTTACTGTATGTAAACCCATTTGTGTGTGTTCCTTTCTTTATTTATTTTTTTCCTTTAGCTTAGCAACAATTATTTTATTGAATTAGACAGTTATCATCTTGCTCAAAAAATGACCAAAGTATGGCTAGTGCTAGTTCTGTGTCCATGCTCACCTTCTACCCATAGTCACTTTTCCATATTTTAGTACACTAATATAGTCCAATTGAAGGACTGAATGAAAATTTGAGGACTCAATACACAGGAAAGTATACCATTTTGTTTGTGCTTTGCTGGTTGATAAATCATTCAGATGGATTAAAATGTCAACTTCTTTAGTCAGACCCTGTGATAGTTATTTTAGCGAGCTGTCTGTTAGTAATGAAACAAAGTATTTAGATTTCTGTCATCTATTGTTCATTTTGTAATACATTTTCAGTGCCTATTTGTACTCTCATTGCAGTTATTTTATGTATAATTATTTAAATCTATGTTAAACACTACATTCAGACATTGTTTATAGCTTAAGAATGTTGAGTAAAAATTTGGTGGTGAAAAATGTTTTTTTGTGCTAATATAAGAGCAGTTAAAACAGACCGGTCAGTTTTGACCGGGAACACTAAAGTAAGGGGCAGGATGTAAACTCGACTGAAGGGTTAAATCTGAGAAATTTAAGCTGTCATGACATTGTAGTTGTTTTTGTTGCCTGTGCTTTTTAATGCAAATGAACTAGATTTTCCCCACCCACCGTTCCCATGTGCGTGTCAGAGCCAAAACGATCTGTCTGTATTGCTCTGAAAAAGCAAGAGCTCACTATTAACATAAACATACAAATAAACTCATATGGCTTAAATAATCAACTTCACATACCTCACTCCACTTTACCAAAGGGTTCTAAGATTTAAATTGAGCAGGATTAAGCCTCCTTTCTTTATAAATCGCTACTCATTTCCATGAACTGCACAGAAACAGGTATCCTCTTCACTCTGCTAGTCTGGCTAACCTATTTGTTACCTACGGAAAACACATGACATGCTCTGATGCTCTAAACAAATTTAAAGTGGTACGATCATTTAGTGGTCACTTACAGCAGATCTCCCTTACTACAGTAACTTTCCCAATTGTAATGTGATATATTTGTTGTGGCGTTAATTCAAACCTTTCTGCAACAAAGAGTCACACACAATGCCATTATGAAGTTTCCATGCATGCACACACGTTTAGATTTACACTGTTTTTGCACAGAATGTGACAGGATACACATTAATGGCTCGTTTCCACTGAGTGGTACAGTACGGTTCGGGTTGGTACGGGTCACCTTTATCAAGCTTGCGTTTCCATTACAAAGGGTAACCTTTTGGTGGGCGTGGTGTACTACAGACAGTTTCAGTCGACGTCATTCTCGCTCGAATAAATGTCTACAGTAAAGCTGTACAGTTCGTTCACATTATATAAGAAGCTCTTATAACAAAACAGATGCTTTAAACATATTAATACTTGTTTATAAATGTTTATTACTCATGTAATGCCGTTTATTACTAACATTTCGATGAACATGATTTGATTATAGCTGCAGATCAATGACAGTGTTACAGCCTACTGTAACGTCTGCAATTATATAAAATAAATAAATAAATGCAACATACATGAACACATACAGACCCTTACAGTCTCCGATATGTTACTAATTACAGATAAACGACACACAGCATACATTAAGTCCTTATTTGAGTTCAAAAACAACACGTAACATATACAGTAGCCCACAGTCAGAGCTAACCTCTCATCTGTGTCTGTAATCTTCAGCAGCACATGTAGCCTCTGTTAGAGATTAATTCCATCATTCCAAGTTCATAATAGTTCAAAAGGCGATGATAAACATGGCAGTTTGTTCATGTTTCAGGTTGCTAAAACTATCTGCTCCTGTCGGGAATCCTTGTAATCCTGTCGGGCTTCTCCTTTTTTCCGCGCTTCACTCTCGCGCTTGTCTTTTTCTTTCTGAATGGATCAGATGTCGAAGACGCTTCATTAATCACACACGCACGTTATTATTATCAGCTCAAGAAGTTCGTTATATCAAATCTAGACGCGAACGCAGGCTCCCTGGAGAAAGCGAAAAACCGCTCTCACTTTTAGACGGCCTCATAAAACAACAACAGGACACGGCAGATTCTTGGCTTTGTGGTTGTTCATCAAGACAACGACAAGGTTTGTTTTGAGCCCGGGTCATCCATGTATCGTTATTATATGCATATAGTTGTCTCGGCTGTGCATTTAAAAACATGGCGGCTCCATTGTTTTGATTCTGGCTAGCTCCACGAGATCGTGACATATCTCTGTAAATCTCTGTTTGTTTCGGCCCTTCAAATAGTGTGACCAAGACATCAAAAATAAATTTAGTTCAGTTGAAAAACAGCTGCTATAGTTATGAAGTGACGTGCTCCTGTTCAATACAGCATGAGCTGTAGAAGCTGCACAGAGCGTGAGTCACCTGACATTAAGAGAGTGGTGCAGGCCGAAAATATTTGGATATGTTTGTAGAAAAGGCCTTTTGTACTATGCATTAATATCGTCAATAGTGATGCACAGATTAGCTGATTTCACTATAAACTGCGCTTTAATTTGTCACAATTAATTGTAAAGGCTTCACTAAGCCACATTTCTGTTGCACAGAACAAAACTAAACTGCTGCAATTAAATGCCAAGTTGCCAACTGTGCGCTAGTTTAAAGTTCCAAGTATGTACACTGAGGCTAATACACCGGATTAACTATAGCAGCGGCCGTTCCCATATCGCGTCTTTTCCGCTTGCAAGTTTGTTGTTTCTAATGTAAGAATATATGACATGCGCACACAAGCAGAGCAACGCGCTTGCGTCTTTACGGGCGTGAAAACATCTCATAGTGAGAGTTCTGCGTGCCTTTCAGTGCAGTGTAAACAAAAGATATGTTAGACGAATTATTATTAAAATGATTATGTACGCATGAACGCAGATGGCAACAACAGTTCATCTAAATAGCTACTTACCTAATATAAAGCTTGAATTTACATTAGACGTGATAACCGTGAAACCATGATTATTCTTCAGACTATATAATCGTACAACCAAAATATATAATTGTTGCATCCCTAATTGTTATGCAGTTCAAAAAATAACATATGAATGTGTCGGAATGTAGAAGAAGCCTACTTCAGCAATGCACTGCTTTGCAATGCAAAGCCAACGTGAGTGTCTTAAGGAGCAAAAATACAACATATGGGCTCTTATATTGCTGTTGTGTTATCACTCATATAGCAAGTCATATCTCTCCGGCCATTCATTTGGGATGCTTTTCATGAACCAGCCCCCATGACAAACTAATTGAATAGCCCTAGTGTAGATGTTAAAGAGCCCCTATTACACATTGAAAAGGGTCATATTTTGGTTTTATGGGTCTCTAACAACATACTGATATGTATGCAAGGTCAAAAAACACGTTCATGGTCTTATAATGTGCATTTATTTTTACCTAATTATCCCAGCGACTCCCATATGAATCGTTCAGCGATTCATTTGTTTCCAAACCCCTGCTTAGCGCGAAGCTAATCTGTGCTGATTGGATCGATGACAGCCTGTTGCGATTGGTCGACAGCGTTCAGCGCGAGACAGTAAAATGCCCAGCATGGTTTTTCAAGCCCCCGGGTCGCCAACATTGGTATATGGATCCGATCGCAGCGGACGCCCGAAACACGCTTCAAAGTAAACTTACTAACACCACAGTAAACAGTACCCGGTTCTCAAAAGCAAAAGCTGAACTATTCTGAACCTTGACCGCTGCACGTGTGAAGGATCAGCTAACGGTGGCCATAGCAATGACAAACAGCAGTGGAACGAACTCACGAAAGCATTTAAATCTGTAAATAAAGCAGCACGCGTTACGTTTACAACGTGGCATTAGACGCGATATGAGAATATAAAGAGTTAACCTGATACAGTACACGCGGTTACTAGTAACAAAACATGTAGATCATTTCTATTTGCAATCATTGCTGTGGCACCTCGTCCGTGAACAGCTATAAGTTCTGAGGGCTTACCTGTACTCTGCTTTTCTAAACTATCACATCCCCAGCCGGGAGGTTGTAGCATCCTCTGTCCTCTGACAAGCTATCTCCGTGGGCTCCTGCTCTCCATTCGCAAGCCTTTTCCAGCGTTCAGCAGCCAGCCGGTGTACCTAATATTTTGTCCTTATTTTGCCTGCACCCCTGGTGTCGTCTGTCCAATACAAGATGGAGGCAGAAACTAAGCGTGCAGATTTCTGAACGACTCCTTTCCCTCACACTTCCAATAATATCCAGGTAAAAACAGCGTCTTCATGAGCGTCTTGCTGCTGTGTTAGTGGGCGGGGCCGCAGGTTTGAATTTTGCTAGGTCTGCGCGCGCAACCATTATGTTTCGCAACGACGTCACCGCGAAACAGCTGAAGATTCGTTATGAAAACGATTCATTTAAACCACTATGAGTCGACTCTTTTATAGATGAACCAATAGTTTTAAAAACTGTCCACTTTCAGATTTAAGCTTTAGCTGGATATTTCACTTCACTAACAGCTGTGTTACACACTACATGGAAGGTCATTTTCAACAACCCATAATAGGGGCTCTTTAATCAAACACAACAGGTTGGAGTTCAAGTCCCACACTTTGGAGCTTACTCAGACCTTATTTCTAACACTACACTCTCAGCTAAGAACAGCAAAATGCCATTGACATGGGCTCACCTAAAATTGGACACAGAAGACTACAAAAAGGTTGCCTGGTTTGATGAGTTTCAACTGAGGAATTGTTGAAAATATACAGCCACAAGACTACCTCAGCATGACTGTTTCTTAATGACCACAGTATACCCTATTTGTGATAGCTACTGTTATATTATCTCGAACTGCTTTCTTGAACATGACAGAAAGTTCACCACAATAGAATGGTTTTCAGAATCACCAGACCTGAATGCAATAGAGTATATTTGAGATATGCAGGACCAGAAGATTTGCATTATGAATGTGGAGCTACTATGTGATGATATAATATCCTTTATGGACTAAAATCTCTGAGGAATGTTTCCAGCACCTTGTTGAAGAATTGGCAAGGCAGTAGGAGTAGCAAGCTGTGGCTAATAAAGTGGATGGCGAGATAGTTCACCCAAAAATTAAATTTCCTCAACATTTACTCACACTTGAGTCATGTTAAACTTTTATGATTTTCTTTCTTCTGTTGAACAACAAGAACAAAACAAGATATTCTGAAGAACATTGAAAAAAAATGACACTGACACCCAAGATTATTTTCCTCATTGTATCTTCATTGTACTCTACCTTTGTGTTTAACAGAAGAAAGAAACTCAAACAGATTTGAAACAACAGGAGGATGATTAACAGAATTTTCATTTTGGTTGTACCCTCTAAAGGTCAACTGACGTGAAATTAAAATAAAACATGTTAGATGTTAGTTTCAGTCTGTTAGTTTTGAGGATATCTATAAGCCAGTGTGCTCCAAAACTGACAAAATTCACCTTTAGAAATGATAAAACTGATATAAACATGCAAAACTTGCAGATTGCCACTAAATGGATCAACATTTTTGTTTTTCACATTCCCTTATACTTATACAGTTTCTCGTTAAATGCTCTCTAGTGTCTGACATGCCCCACCTCCTTCAAGATGCTTCTGATTTGCTGTTCATTTGATGCAGTTGAGTTCAAACACTCTCACTGGCAGAGCTGTGAGAAAAACCTAAACGTTATTGGCTGGGTTTTTTTGTACTATATGTCCCGCCCTCTCTCCATTTTTAAATTATGTCAAACACTGAATAAAAATTGCACATTTCAAAGCACTTCATAGGACCTTTAAGAAATGCTCCACTTTGTATTGTGATATACTTAGTACAGGGTTATTCAATTGGCGGCCCGTAGGCCGAATCCGGCTCCGAGGCAACTTGTTCCAGCCCTCCAAATAGTGTGACCAAGACATCAAAAATAAATTTAGTTCAGTCGAAAAATGGCCGACATAGTTATAAAGTGACGTGCGTCTGTTCAATACAGCACAAGCTGCAGTAAAAAGCTGCGCAGAGCATGAGTCACCTGACATTAAACGAGTGGTGCAAGCAGCCAAAAACATTTGTAGAAAAGGCCTTTTGTACTGTACAATGCACTGATATCGTTAATAGAGATGCAATGATTAGCCTATTTCACTATTAACTGCACTTTAATTCATTATGGTTAATCGTAAAGGCTTCTCAACGCCGTGTATCTGTTGCACAGAACAAAACTGCTGCAACTAAACAAAGTTATGCCAACTGTGCGCTAGTTTAAAGTTTCGAGATTATACCGAGGCTAATACGCATACACATTGGATTAACTATAGCAGCGGGCCATTCACATATTGCGTCTTTTCCGCATGCAAGTTCATTATTTCCAATGAAGACGTGCGCATATTGGAGTGGTGCGCGCACGGTTTGCAAGCAGACCAATGCACTCGTGCCCTCCAGGCGCACACAGTAGAAAGGATCTCACGCTGTAGTGGTGAGAGTTGTGCGTGGTTTTCAGTGTAGTGTAATCAAAAGATACGTTAAACGAATTATTACAAATTATTCAAATGATTATGAATGTATGAACGCAGATAATAACAACAGTTCCTTTTAATTCTTAGCTAATATATAGCTTAAATTAACATTAGACAAATACTATTTTTTATTTATTCTTATTTTTATTTATTTATTCACTGTTCTGTCATTTATTTTCATTGTAAAAATATCACTCATGTTTAAATCAAAAAAACTTTTTCATTTATTTTTAAGTCCAAAGACAGAAATGCACTATTGTTTGTTTGTTTTTTTAAATATTTTGTGCTGTATTTGGTCACTGAGCAGCAATAAACAACAATTTTCTTGTGATTTACTAAACTAGTAGTGTTTTGAATTGAATAAATGCATAATAATGGTGATAACCGTGAAACCATGATTATTCTTCAGACTATAATCGTACAACCAAAATCTATGATCGTTGCATTCCTAATTGTTATGCAGTTTAAAACATAGCATATGAATGTGTCTGAATGTAGAGGAAGCCTACTTAAGCAACACACTGCTTTTGTTGTGCTTTGAAATACAACACTTGAATGTTTGTGAAAAAAGCCACATTGTACTATGCAGTGATCTTATGCAGTTTCAAAATACAATATATTAACATTTTAATGTAGAAAAAGGCAACATGGGTGGCTTAAAAAAGCAAAAATACAGCATATGGGCTCTTATATTGCTGTTGTGTCATCACTTATATTGCAAGTCATATCACTCTGGCCCCTCATTTGGGATGCTTTTCATGAACTGGCCCTCATGACAAACTAATTGAATAGCCCTGACTTAGTACATCAGTTTAATAAGCCTGTTTAATACAAATCTTCCATTTCTCTTTTCCAGTAGTGGTTTGTGATCTTAAATAAGTTGTCATCCTCTGAGCACAGACGGTGATGAACTGCTTGGCTGTGAGTACTGAAGCTCAGCCACATCTGAAGGACCACAGGGCATCTGGTTTAACTGATACTCACTTCTGAGCAGGCGAGTGAGGAACCACCTCATGGACGAAGATCCCGCTGCTGACATCAGGGAAATCAGGATTCTGCTGCTTCAGCTCTTCCACCAGACTGGAGGAAACACACACAATACACACACACACACACACACACACACACAGACACACACACACACACACACACACACAAACACACAAACACACACACACAATGACTAAACAGCCCAGCACTGTTCATTTACAGTGTTGTTGTGTGTTAGGATAATTCACCCTAAACTGAAAATTTGTGTATTCACCCTACACTTGTTCCAAACCTTTCTGAGTTTTGTTTTACTGTTGAACACAAAAGAAATTGTTTCAAAAAATGTTGTAAACTGGTAACCATTGACTTCCATAGTGTTTGTTTTTTCTACTATGGAAGTCAACGGTTTCTAATACTCTTCAAAATATCTTCTTTTGTGTTGTGACCGTTTGAGTGTGGGTAAATAGTGAATAAATTGTCCTTTTCTGTAAACTGTTCTTTTAATTTCCGGTGTGTTGTCAAGAACACTTACGCGTCTGTGATGGTGAGCATTCGGATTCCAATGAAACGCTTCTTCACGGATCTTGTCTCTGAAAAAAAATGTAAATGTGCAAACAGTTTCAACCCTTTCTAGCATTTTTTTTTTTCATTGTCTTTTTTGAGCTCATAAGATCCTCGAGCCTGGGGCTCCCTCCTGTTTGCAAGGCGAGAGGGGAGTTTGAGCTCAGGTAGATCTCGAGAACTACCCTGCTGTATTAGCTAATGAACAGATAGTGATTGCTCTTAAGAGATAACTACTTACTAGGAGCATGTCAATGGTGCCGATTTGGATTAGTCAATTAACTTTGCATGTTTTTGGACGGTGGGAGGAAACCGGGGAACCTAGGGGAAACCCATGTGAGCATGGGGAGAACATGTAAACTCAGCACAGAAATGTCGGCTGGCTTGGTAAGGACTAGAACCAGAACCGTGTCACCCATCTATGAGGAAAGGAGGAAGAGTAGGGGTGGGATTTTTTAAAATGAAGATGGCTGTTATATGAAATTTAGGGTATTTATAGTGGCTTATGAATTGTCTGATTGGTGAATAATAAATTGAATAATGCGGGATCGGCAGCAAGCAATCATAAGCACGTGATCCTCTCGAAATTAGTTTATAAATAAACTTCACTTAAAGCCTGCTGTCTATGATATCAGAATATTTTCATCCAATCAAATGGCAGTAAAGCTCTCCTTGTATCTGCTATGTTGAAGAGAAGCCAGGCAGCACTTTGTTCTAAACAAAGAAGCAACAATTTCAATGCTTTTATTTACCTTTATTGATATGTTTGCCAATATTTGATTAGTAGATCGCATATAAAAAATAAGGATGGCATATACAGTACTAATTAAGGTTAAGAATTGATTGTAGAATTACAAGCCTTAAATCAGTTAAATATGACATTAAATACGTCTGTCCATTATAATGCACAGTAGGTTATAACAATGTGCAGACAGTAAAACATATATTCATTCATTTCACTTCAGCTTAGTCCCTGACAAGTTCATTAATCAGGGGTCACCACAGCAGAATAACCCAGCATATGTTTTATACAGCGAACAGCCTTCCTGCTGCAACCCAGTACTGGGAAACACACACACACACACACACACAGACTACGGTCAATTTAGCTTATTCAATTCCCCTATACCACATATCTTTGGACTTGTGGGGGAAACCGGAGCACCCGGAGGAAACCCATGCATACACGGGGAGAACATGCAAACTCCACACAGAAATGCCAACTGACCCAGCCGACAATAGTGAAATAGGCTCAAACCAACAACCTTCTTGCTGTGAGGCGGTAGTGCTAATCACTGAGCCACCGTGCCGCCCCTGTCAGTAAAACAAAAACCTCAAAATAAAAGTTAAACTGCTATACTTAAGTTCAATATTTAAGGTCAACAACTGTTTTGACTTAATGTTCATTGAAATGGACAAAAAAAATCATTGAAAGAGTATTGACATTTTTATTATTTTTATTTAGTCTCATTTATAGAAGCCTGTAAGATATACTCCTACAGTTGTCTGAAGGGGTTAATCCTGCAAGAATAGCTCTCGAAAACAAAACGTCTAATATCACACACTACAAATGTATGAAAATAAATGTACCTTTGTTTTGCTTTCCCAGTGAATCGTTTAAGAAGCGAGTGATTCTGTCTGAAGGAATGGCAAAGGAGATTCCTGCAGCTACTTTCAGTGTGTTGATTCCTATCACCTCTCCATCCTTACAGGAGTGAAATTAAAAAGAAAAAAATAACTATGTTTTAATAGACACCTATGATAAAAATGCTTCAATAATTTTCTCAAACTCTTTAATTCTAAATGCTTTTCTTTGTTTCCTACAACACAAAAGATGAATTTACAATGAGCAGACTTACATTTATAGTTAACATTGAGCAGAAAATAGTGAATACTGCGAAGAAATAAATTGACACAAAAATTCAGAGAATGGAGAACTATCAAATAAATAAAATAAAATCATGAAATAATTACCAAGTTAACAAGTGGTCCACCTGAATTGCCATACTGTGAAAAGAACAAAACACAAATAATAAATGATACTTTAACAAATGTTACAAATGAGGTTAGATTTGCTCCAAAAGTTCTGAAAAATCAATGTTCTAGCGCTGATCAAAAATATGAATACAAAGTGTAATTCCAGTGCAAAACTCACATTACAACCACCTGTCAGAATCACCAAACAACAGAAAAACGAAACAGGTCTCAAGTATGAAAATTCTAGTACTGAATAATAATGCTTATCAATATTTTTTTCAGTTATTAGTCTAAAATAAAAATACGTGATTTATTTATATATATATTTATAAAAAAAAATTCTATGTTCAGTGTCACATAAATAAATAAGAAAAAAAATGCATAAACTACACTGAAGAAGAAATATTACAATTTAAAGACAATAGTACAATAGTTTCAAAACATGGTCACACTTTATCTGAAATGACCACGGTCATTATATGTAACATCATGGTCCCACTTTATCTGAAATGGCCTCACTTACTATGTACATTTAAAGAAACTTTTTTTTGTAAATAGGCTCATTTTACAACTTCAAATGCTCTAAACAAACTAAAAGTGCTCTTACCAGACCCTGAGATCGACTGAATGGTTTTAAATGTGGTAAAACTCAACTGTTTTAAGAGTTAACTGTTTTACCCTACAACTAGAGTTGTAAAATAAATCAATTTTTTAAGGTTCCTTTAAATTACTTGTTATCTCTTTAAAATGCACTTGTTATTTACATACAGGATACATTCACCGGCCACTTTATTAGGTACACCTGTTTAACTGCTTGTTAACTGAAATTTCCAATCAGCTAATCACATGACAGCAACTCAATGCATTTAGGCATGTAGACATGGTCAAGACGATCTGCTGCAGTTCAAACCAAGCATCAGAATGGGGAAGAAAGGGGATTTAAAGGTGCTGTATGTACGTTTTTGACTCTTCTAAAGCATAAAAATACCATAATATGTTTGCAGATATTTAAGAAACATCCCAAGTGAACATACTTGTTTAACTGAAAAACAATGCTGAAGTCAGATATTCTGCTTTGAAAATGTGTTTTCCGTGCCGGAACGCTGTCTTTGTTTAGATAAATTTAACCTGCACAATGCCAGTTTAGCCAATTATATTTCAGCACCCCGGGTTGCCTTGTTGGAAAACAGCATATTTTATTAATTTATTCATTCATTCATTTATTCATTCAGAAAGGCCCAGAAAGCACGCGCCCATGACCGAAATACACAGTATCAGACGTCGAAATGAGACAGATTCAGTTCCACATGAGGTTATTAATTAGCAAATGATATAAATAATACAAATGTAAACATTAGGTGAGCAGGTTACATTGTAATATTGTGTCCTAACAACACGCAAACAGCAGTTTGGCTGTTTGCACCTGACAAAACACGACAGATATTTAAATACAGCCTTTTAGAAGCACAGAATAAGCACTCACTCACGAAACGGTAAAGTTTAGAATATATTCAAACTCACATTGTTAGCATTTAGCACTGAATAAAACACACAAGGTTTACCTGAGGTGATCACTGTCATAGGGTTCACATGTTCAGCTGTGAGAAATAGAAGCCGTTTCTAACATATCAATTTGAGGTGTTCGTTAGAACCAAAACTCCTTTTAATATGGAAAATATTCCCTCTATCGAGTGTCCTTGCTTTTATTTAGAACACAGTTTAAATCACTCGCTACTGTACTTAATCTGGCATCCCGCATGTGCGTTTATTTTGATCCAGGAGTGCAATACTTAGTTCAACCACTGGGTGTCAAACTTGCATACTGCACCTTTAAGTGACATTGAACGTGGCATGGTTGTTGGTGCCAGACAGGCTAGTCTAAATATTTCAGAAACTGTGCCACTCCTGTCAGATAAGAACAGGAAACTGAGGCTGCAATTGGCACAGGCTCACTAAAATTGGACAATAGAAGATTGGAAAAATGTTGCCTGGTCTGATTAGTCTCGATTTCTGCTGAGACAATCGGATGGTAGGGTCAGAATTTGGCATCAACAACATGAAAGCATGGATCCATCCTGCATTGTATAAATGGTTCAGGCTGGTGGTGGTGTTGGGGATGTTTTTTTGGCACACTTTGGGTCCATTAGTACCAATTGAGCATCGTGTCAATGCCACAGCCTACCTGAGTATTGTTGCTGACCATGCTCATCCCTTTATGACCACAGTGTACGCATCTTCTGATGGCTACGTCCAGCAGGATAACGTGCCATGTCATAAAGCATGAATCATCTCAGACTGGTTTCTTAAACATGACAATAAGTTCACTGTACTCAAATGGCCTCCAGAGTCACCAGATCTCTATCCAATAGAGCACCTTTAGGGATGTGGTGGAACGGGAGATTGGCATCATAGATGTGCAGTCAACAAATCTGCAGCAACTGCATGATGCTATCATGTCAGTATGGAGCAAAATCTCTGACGAATATTTCCAGTACTTTGTTGAATCTATGCCACAAAGGATTGAGGCAGTTCTGAAGGCAAAAGGGAGTCCAACCCGGTACTAGTAAGGTGTACCTAATAAAGTGACCGGTGAGTGTATGTTTTTAAATTGTATTTTGTATTCATTCATTCATTTTCTTTTCAGCTTAGTCCCTATAATTTTCCGGGGTCGCCACAGCGGAATGAACCGCCAACTTATCCAGAATGTTTTTACACAGCGGATGCCCTTCCAGCCGCAACCCATCTCTGGGAAACATTCACACACACTCATTCACACACATACACTACGGACAATTTAGCTTACCCAATTTACCTGTACCACATGTCTTTGGACTGTGGGGGAAACCGGACCACCCAGAGGAAACCCACGCGAACGCGTGGAGAACATGCAGACTCCACACAGAAACGCCAACTGACCCAGCCGAGGCTCAAACCAGCAACCTTCTTGCTGTGAGGCGACAGCACTACCCTACTGCGACACTGCGTCGCCTGTACTTTTGTATATGAATCTGTAATTTATTTTACATTTATAAATACATTATTGACACATCCCTAACAATTTAACCCACCTTCAAACCTACCTATACCACCAAACCTGTCCATAACTTTAACCGTGCCCAACCTTAATAGCGCCACTTGTGTTGTCCAATACAATAAGAATGCAGTAACTACATTGTACTGTATTTTAGGTGAAGATCTAGTAGTTATAATCACCTAATATAAATAGGACCCACAATTTTATCATAAATGATCAGTACGCTAAACTGCAAAACAACTGCAGAAATGAGTTTCAGAGGTTGTCCAGATTTCTTACACAACACTAGCGCTGGACGATAAGACAAAAATGCAATCTTGATCATTATTTTCATAATAAACGATAACGATATATATTTCAATATAAGTTGTTAATGCTTCCAGATTTAAAAGAGTACCTCGACAATGACTGAAGCCAGAAATATTAGAGGGTCCATTAAATGGCATAGCATATTTTCGACCAATAAATTTTCGGTGGCTGAAAAAATTCAGAACATGTCTAATATCAACACACTTTTAGATTTCCATTGTTGCACATTCCTGCTGTGTTATTGGTCTCTTAGATCAATATGGAGTAAAAAAGTCCAGAGCTTATCATTGTTGTTGACGTACATTTTATCATGATTCGATATAATACTGCTTATCGGCCCAGCCCTACACAACACCCATTAAAACTCATAGCATGTGTTGTTCTCGTTGTTGAGTGTCTTACGTTGATGATGGCATCAGTCTGGATATAGTCCATGTCTGAGTCCTGGAGGCCCAGTTCTTTTCCATCTCTCTGTGCGGTGCTGACGATTCCTGTCGTCACTGTGTTCTGCAGCGCGAACGGGCTGCCGATAGCCACCACAAACTCACCCGGCCGCAGGTCTGCAGAGTGACCCAGCAGCAACACGGGCAGCTTTTTCTGCCAAATGGGTGGAAGAAAGACAATCAGCAAACACACTTTGACTTGTGTTACATAAATCAATTAACAAACCACCTGCATGACTTTACCTTCTCTGTCTGGACCAGACATGTTCTTAACAACACACTATGTTTATGACAAACCACCTGTAGGAGACACACTTTATTTCTCTCTATATGCACCAGACACCTTTATATAAGCACCCCAAACTTCTAGAAAAACATTGTGCACTTCTTAGTGTCCTTCACACAGATGAGTGGGCTTGACAAACCATCTGTCTCTCTCTTTTCTATATCTTAGACTTATAGCATTGATATACTGCTACTCTGATGATTTGAGGTGCTTCTGATGATTTGTAAGTTGCTTAGGATAAAAACATCTGCTAAATGAATGAATGTACAATCCTAATGCTGTAGAAATGACCTGTGTGTTACCTGTGGGTTGATTTTGATGGTGGCAATGTCTGACTTCTTGTCGATGTCTTGGATTGTGGCTTCATACACATCTCCATCACGCATCTGAACTTTGAGACGCTGATGACCCGAGACTGACGTTGCGCTCGACACCACATGGGCATTTGTCACGATTAACCCAGTCTCTGACATCACAAATCCAGAACCACTTGACAGTGGGACCGTCCGACCAAACAGAGGGTGGCTAGAGGGACAAAAATATACATAGCATGGAATAAAATAAAATTCACTTTGGTTAATTTCACATACTTGCATTGAACATTTTAGATGAACTGAAAACATGTTCAATTTAGTTTTTGTTCTCTTCCCTTGTAAAGAGACAGCTTATTAAGAAAATACTTTAACAACACTTTATTTTAGGAACCAGTTCTGACTACTAGTGGTTTATTATTACCTGCCTATTGTTAAGCTATTGGTTTATTTGTACTTATAAAGTACATGTTCTCCATGATCTTATTTTACAACCCTAATCCTACCCAATACCTGAAACTTAAAACTACTACCTTAAAAGGAGCACTAATTATTAAAGGGCACCTATGATGAAAATCATCTTTCATAAGCTGTTTGGACAATACTGTCTGTAGGTATAGTGTGTCCACACTAGGGCTGTGCGATTAATCGGAATCAAATCGCAATTGCAATTTGAAACGTTGCGATTAGCTAATCGCAAGAGGCTGTGATATGAAATATCTATTATTTAACTTCCCCCACCCAGAGCAAGTGCGTGACTGCCGACTGTGTGTGACAGAATTGCGCAACCAAACTATGCGGATGGCCACAATAAAACAAACAAACAAACAAACAGGGAAAGTGCGGATGAGTGGGATGATGGCGTCTGCCGCTTCAGAAGCATTAATAGACAAGTTAATATCAAAGAAAAACAGCACATTGGTAATAAGGGAATATTTTAGTCATAGGCACCGAATAAAAACAGGTCATTTGTAAGAGCTGTCAGGAAATACACTAACAGCACCTGAAAAAGCACCACGGGTGGCTATATGAGGAGCGTCTTGCTAAAAAGTCAACTGAAAGTATTGCTAGCGACACAGTCAAGTAGCAAACAACAGCAAAGTACAGTATTTTATATTGTCATGTAGCACAAGTATTTAAGCATGTTAACGAGAGACTGTTGCATACATCACATGCATAAATCACGCCATGGACATTACATTAAAATGCCTACTGGTTTAAAAAGGCCTAACGCATATTAAAAAGATGGCCAAATGAGAACTTTTCTGTCATAAACTATAGCCTGCAAAAAAATGCTTTTCTTACTTAGATTTTTTGTCTTGTTTCTAGTCAAGAATTGTTTCTAAATTCTTATATCAAGAAACATTTTCTTGATATAAGCACAATGTCTTGTTTTCAGAAATAATATGCCAATATTAAGTCAGTTTTTCCTTAAAACCAGCTAAATAATCTGCCAATGGGGTAAGCAAATTAATCTTGTTTTTCATTTTAATATAAGATTATTTTGCTTAACCCACTGGAAGATTATTTAGCTGGTTTTAAGGAAAAAACTCACTTCAATTTGGCATATTAAATGCTTCTTGATTATAAGAATTTTTAGATATTTGGATTAGAAACAAAACAAAAAAATCTAAGTAAGAAAAGCATTTTTTGCAGTGTAGTAAAACAACTTGTCAAAAAGAATTTTCAAAAATGAAACCCTGCAAACAGATTAAATACAGGAATGGAGAAAAGAGCTCTCTTTTATTATCAGATGTCAGTCAGTGCCCACTCTTTTTTCCGTGTCATCATTAAAAACCTCATCCAAACGCTGGATAGGAGATAAACTCTTCTGTCTTGCACATATTCTAGCCATTTTGCTGTACCACAGCTGTACGTTTAACGTCATGATATTTTGTGTAGCATCTGTGATAATTAATTTGTTTTAGACAATATAAGCTACAGAAAGGCTCTTATCAGCTATGTTAGTTTGCTGAGTGTTCTCTATTTAAAAAAATAATAATTTGTATAATAAGCTACACTATCTCCCTAATTTGAGTTGAACTTGTTTGCAGACATTGTTTCGCAGGTCATTTTATTTGTGCTTACCCTACTGAAAAAAAAAACTTAAACCAGCCTATGGTGGTTAGCTGGTTTTAGCTGGCTGACCAGCCTGGTTATAGAGGGGTTTTAGACAGGCTGGAAAATGACCAGCTAAAAACAGGCTAGGCTGGTCAAGCTGGTTTTAGCTGGTCATCTCCCAGCCTGACCAGCTAAGACCAGGCTGGAAATGGCTGGAAACCAGCCTGGAAATGGCCAAAACCCCTCTAAAACCAGGCTGCTCGACCACCTAAAAACAGCTAACCAGCTTAGGCTGGTTTAAGGAGTTTTTTTCAGTAGGGTACTGTCTGCTCTAGAGAAAAATTAGTGTTTCATTTCTGAATAACAAATTTGAATAAATGTTTAAGTGAATTTATGTCTTTTCAGTTTCTTTTTTTAACTAACACTCAATGCATTTTAGTAGTAAGAAGCTATGATACAGATTATTAAGCTGAAGTTTGTTTACAAAATTAAATCGCAATCGCAATATCTGTCAAAAAAATTGCAATTAGATATTTTCCCCAAAACGCACAGCCTTGATCCACAGTCATATTGGAGTTATAGAAATACTATAAGTCCCTTTTTTTTCTTTTTTTCTTTTTGATGTTTAAATAGGACCCAAATCCCTCCCATTTTGAGGCCCACGGCAACGTGACATAGGAGTGCGGTTTTCCGTGCCCACCGAATTGATTAACAGGTGCCAAATTTCTATAATAACATGTACACACATGTCCACAGAAGATTCTTTTGCAACTAATCTGGGATTAAACATATCTGTTACAACTCTATTTTTATAAGTTTAATAAGTTTTAAACATTTTTTAAACGGAGCATGTTTGTAATAAAGAGAGTAAAATCACTGCATAAATCTTATTCAATATAAACGTGTGTGTGTGTGTGTGTGTGTACTGCAAACCACATTAGTGTTTGACTCATCATTTCAGAAAAGCTTGAATAAGCTCCACCACAATTACATCAAACAAACTAACTTGGTATGTTTTTGACTTATGAGCTGTATTTCAGCTTCATCCGAGTCTGTCTCTGTCGCTGTGCAGTTTATCTGACGTAACACATGATGTGAAGCCGACACACACGGGGGAACGGTGGGTGGGGAGAAGCAGCTCGTTTGCATTTAAAGCCACAGACTACAAACACAGCTACACTGTAGTCAGACAGCAATATGGGCAGATTCTGGAGGCTATAATAAATAATCTGATGAGTATTTTGAGCTGAAACTTTACAGACACATTCTGGAAACACCAAAGGCTTATCTTAGAGCTTGTAAATGGGGTAAAATGGTGCCTTTTAATGGTTTGTAAAACAGTGGGAGTTGTACCTTAAAATACTTAAAAAGTGTGACTAATAATTTCTGTAATTTTTAATGTTTTGTAATTTTTTTTGCTTTTTTAAAAGTGCTGTATATAACTATATTCAGAAACATGAAAATACTCCAAAAAATGCTGGGTTGTTTCAAAGCAAATCTGGAAGGAAAACAGGCAAACCCAACTGTACAGTTAAACATTTATTAAAATGTCTAAAAAAATGTAATCCAATGGTTGAATCTGTCAAATATAAAAATATGTTTACAAATACAATTAAAATACTTAAAAAAATCAAACCCAGTGTTTGGGTTTGTGCATATTTATCCCAAACTTAGTTTTAACAGCAACCTACCATATTTTGGAGTGTAGTATTCTCTGTTTAAGTACATTTACTGTAAGCAGACTTTTATTTAATTAACATAACGTTAACTGAAAGTACTGTTTGGAAAATATGCTGAGAAAGATGGTGCAAATTTATGGTAAAGTGTAGCTAGGATACAGCTGCGGATAAGCACACCAATAAAGCATCATTTTTGTGACACTGTATAACAATAATTAATCATTTTAAAGTACTGTGACGGTTGGGTTAGGGTTGGGGTGGGGGTAGACATTAAAACATATATATTTTTTGGGTGTGAGTAATTTAATAAATAACATAAATAATACTCGGTACAACTACTACTATTTTACATTAATAAAATATAATAATGGGAAAGTTTATAAATTCAAATAAATAATTCTGATTAACTTCTGGACACAGCTATATCTGATCTAGCAACAACCCAAATTTACACCTAATTCAGTTAAGCAGCCATCTTTTTGCACTAAAGTTATATTGCAAAAAATTCAGAATCACAAAAACAGAAAATTGTGACCCTGGATCAAACTGGTCATTTCTTTTGCCAGTATCCAAACATACATTCTATGAATCAAATTAATCAATTTGTTTTTCTTTTACACCAAACATAATTATAATATTAAGTAAAGATCATGTTCCTTTAAGCTATTTTGTTAATTTCCTCCTTCAGTGAATATTTAAAACTCAGTTATTGATTGGTAATGTGCATTGCTGTGACCTTAAATTGAACTAAAAACATGACTTTCTCAGTATTCCAATTATTTTTGAACTCTCCAATTCCAGATTCTCAAATAGCTCTATCCAACTATTCTCCCATCCTGAATTATTATACATTACTGGAAAGCATATTTATTCAAATGTCAGATAATGTATATATTTCGATTTCCAAAAATGGACACTTATGACTTGTGTTTATGGTCCAGGGTCACAAATATGCACCTACGGTATATAACACGTGTTTTGCCTAGTTCTCCTTGCCTGACATCATTCTCAAATGACCAGACTTGGCAAAAGCAGCAGTGCATGTATTCTGCTCGGTCTTTTACACACAGCTGTGTTAGTAAAGCACCTTCCTCTAACTTCGAACACAGAGCACCGCCACACCATCTAAGTGTTTGTGTGTGTTTGGACTTACTTGAGGAACAGCTCAATGTGCACCACAGCAGGGGCGATCTTCTCCACCACGTCAGCAATGAAGTTGAATTTGTACCTCGGGCTGTTGGGATGTGTGGGACCTATACTAGCAGAAAGAATTACTCATGTTAATTAATAATCCCAATCTGGACTGCTTTGCATTTTCTTCTGCAGTGCAGCTGCTCTTTCTATTGTCATAAAACACTCTAAAATGTGTTTTCCTTTGATATTTATTTATTTTTTAAAGCTAAATATGGTTTTGTTATTTTTCCCTCGTAAACAGTGTCCTTATAATGGAAATACTTAAAAAAACTTTCAAATAAATACACTGGTTCTGGACGCTTAACTACTTGTAAACATCCATGTGAAACAGAAATTGTTTGGACATGTATGATGCCATATTTAGGGGTGGAGTTTCACTTTTTAGCTCCTCCTCTCCGAGGATTGGAGTGGCATGGCTACACATATCTCAGGCCAAGCATTCAAACTGACATCATCAGAGAAGGACTGCCATTCCAGAGCAGAAGCCAATGGTCAGATTTTGAATGAGCATTACCAAAAAAAATTTTGTTCAGTGGATTAACTTGCATAGATTAATTGTTAATTTTAAGACAAAAAAAATGTATGCTAGTAAAATAAACTGTAAGTTTCAATGTCATGCGGACTTTAAAGGTCCTGTGAAGTGCTGTGAAATGTGCATGCTCATACTAGATGTTTAACATAATCTCAACTGAAACACGAAGACAGGGCAGGACATATAGTAGCTCCCAGGGGCGTCGCTAGACCAGTAGACCAGTGCCCCAGTAAATGCTTTGAGATACAATTTACTTTATATGCGTGTGTTTAATAATACACACACTGTATACTGTCTATAATACTGTCTATTAATAGTCACACAAACTGAGCAGGCACGCAGAAAACCATACCCACGCGCCTCACGCACCCCTCTTGCTTGACCTGCTCCCGCTCTGTGTCCCGGTTGTGAGCATGCGTGTCGAAAATGCGTAACAGCCTTTTATGCTGAGTTTGTCAGCACGCAGTGAATTTTGCAAGTTGACAAAACTTAAGTTTATATAGTTTGATGGTGATCTTATTTATACTAAGCATGCCTCCTGATAGATTTTTTAGTTTGAAGCAAAACAGAGGGATGATGATTCAGGGAGGTAAGACCTAATTCTATGCCATGTGTCAAGTCTAAGACAACAGATAATCCAGTAACACTTTACAATAATAAGGTTGTATTAGTTAATAATAGTTAATGCATTTACTAACATGAATGAACAATGAACAATACATTTAATACAGTATTTGTTCATGCAAATAAAGTTGTTAAGTTCATGGTGCTTAGCTTAACAAGCATAATTTGGATTTTATAAATTCATTAGTAAATGTTGAACTATGATTAATAAATGATGTATAAGTATTGTTAATTATTACTTTGTGTAAGTAAATAAATTTACATTAATTAATGAAACTAAAGTATTTTTGTATTCTATAGAATTTCATTTTAAGGAAATTAATATTCATGCCAAACATTTCTTTACAGTTACAGCTATTGTTGTGTTTGGGGTTCATTTCTGTTATTTATTTAAAATAAGAATTGTATAATATAAAGTATAATATAACAAATATTGTAATAAAATATTATATATATAAAATGTTTATATTATTTATTAACAACCACACACACACACACACACACACACACACATACATATATATATTTGTGGTTTGTGGGGTCCCAATGACCCATTAGAGCTTTATGTCTAGCAACGCTCCTGGTAGCTCCTCCCTCTTCTCAAAAACAGCCAATTGGTTTAGTCTATATCACAACTCTCTCAGTCAAAACTGTTGAGCTCAAGCACATCAGACTCAGAATCACAGTCTATAATAGTAACAGTGAGTCTGACTGAACATTTCTCTGCTTTAAAATACCGTTTTCTGTGTAATTCAAATGGGTTTAATATGTTTTGTGATCATCTGCATACAAACATCATAAATACAAAAAGCATAATAATAATAATCTCATAAGCATATAATAATGATAATCATAAGAAGGCTTATGTAAAAAGATGGATCTTTAGAAGAGATTTAATAGTATAGAGAGTGGATTCTGACTGAAGCAGGCCTGATTTGCAGGCATGCAGTGTTTATATACTTTCCAACACATTCGGATGGCATGCAGTGATGAGTTGGACAAAGTCTTTTCAAACACAGGAAATGTTCCTCTGTAATTGAGTCTAAAATCACTAGGTGGTTTTTAACCTCATGCATGCTTGAGTTGTGTTAAGCTTGCAGTGTGTTTAGAGAGAACGAGGGAAGTGTGAAGATATAGTGATAGGGCAGGGCATTTTCTACAAACATCAGGGTGGTTTTTCCCTTGACTTCTGTTTCCTGTTACGGTGTTGGCACAGATATCATTACTTTGGGTGCACACCCTGATTGTCCTACTAACCTAAAATCCAGAGTCAGTAAAGAATCGGTTTAAAAGCTGGGTTAGTGCATTAAAGAGATAGTTCACCCAAAACTGAAAATTCTGTCATCATTTACTCACCCTTCACGTGCCACAAAGTTTTTCCTACTATGGAATTCAATGGTTACAGGTTTTCAGTTTTCTTTAGAATAATGTCTTTTAAGTTTAGCCACGTGATGGTGAGTAAATAGTGAGTAAATTTACATTTTTGGGTGAACTATCCGTTTAAGTACACATAATGGACATGTGCCGCTTCACTGTTTCTTTGATTTGATTGATTGATTCATTCTTTCATTCATTTTCCTTTGGCTTTTCCTTCCAGCATGTGTTTTTACGCAGCGGATACCATTCCAGCCGAAACCCAGTACTGGGAAACACCCATAGACACTCACATTTACACACACTTTTACACTAAGGCCAATTTATGTCTTCTGTTGTGGAAACCACAACACCTGGAGGAAACCCACGCCAATGCGGGGAGAACATGCAAACTCCACACAGAAATGCCAACTGACTCAGCCGAGGCTCGAACCAGCAACCTTCTTAATGTGTCAGTGGCTAACCACTGAGCCACCATGCCGCCCTGACTTGATTTATCATTCATTCATTCATTCATCTTCTTTTTAGCTTAGTCCATTTATTATTATGGGGTCGCCTCAGCAGAATGAACCACCAACTTATCCAGCATATGCTTTACCCAGCGGATGCACTTCCAGTTGCAACCTATCACTGGAAAACACCCATACATTCTCATTAACACACAAATGTGAGGAGAACATGCAAACTCTACACAGAAATGCCAACTGACCCAGCCGAGGCTCAAACCAGGGACCTTCTTGCTGTGAGGCGAGAGTGCTACCCACTGCGCCACCACATCACCTTGACTTGATTTATGTCTCTGGTAATTAACTAATTAATAGTTTGTTAATTAGAAAGTAGTCTAGGTTGTAATTAAGAGTTATGTGGCAGTCTATTTACAGTAGAGTTTAGGTGCAAGCCAGTGTTACATGCAGAAACCCAGAATGACCCAGAATAAGCAATATATTATGTATATAATCACAATATATTAAGTATATTTTGCTCTGTTTGATCAAAAACACAATAGAAGAGTTATACCGTAAATTGTATTTTAATTTAAACCAATTGTTTATTTGAAAAGATGTGTGAATATGTTTTTAATTTTAATTTATTCCTGAATTTCTGAATTTTGGTGTGATGTTATGCAGGAGTTATGCATCCCTACCAGGACCTACTTATCATTCAACAATGATAAACCATGGTTCACACCAAAACTTAGACAGTTTCGTCACGCAAAAGTGGATGCCTACAGGAGTAGGGGCAGGTTTTTGTACAATCAAGCCAGGAACACACTGACAAAGGAGATTGGTGTGGCTAAGAAGAGCTATGCCAAAAAGCTGCAAAACCAGTTTTCTGCCAACGACCCTGCATCAGTGTGGAAAGGCCTGAAAGACATTACCAACTTCAAAACACCACCCCCCAGCATCGACAGCAACATCTCAAATCTTGCAAACAAGCTGAATATGTTCTACTGTAGATTTGGCACCTCTGACCAGACACCTCACACCCGCCCGGATCATTTCCCTACACAGCCATCAACACCACCAGCCATCTCCCTCTCCCCCTGCACTTCAGATCAGTGAGGATAATGTGTGATACCTGTTGCCCTAACATCTGTTGCCATAAAGTCATTCGAAAGACTGGTGCTAGCATATCTGAAGGACATCACTGGACCTTTGCTGGACCCCCTGCAGTTTGCCTATAGAGCAAACCGGTCTGTGGATGATGCAGTCAACATGGGACTGCATCATACCCTACAACATCTGGACAAACCAGGGAACTACGCAGGGATACTGTTTGTGGACTTCAATTCTGCCTTTAACACCATCGTCTCATCACTGCTCGAGAACAAACTGACCCAGCTGTCTGTTCTCAGCTCTGTCTGTCAATGGATCACCAGCTTTCTGACAGATAGACAACAGCTAGTCAGAATGGGTAAAATCACATCCGAGCACACCATCAGCACTGGTGCACCCCAAGGATGGGTTCTCTCCCCACTGCTCTTCTCCCTGTACACCAACGACTCCACTGCAAAAGACCCCTCCATTAAGCTCTTAAAGTTTGCGGATGACACTACTGTTATCTGCCTCATCCGGAACGGTGATGAGTCTGCATACAGACAGGAGGTGGAGCGGCTGGCTTTATGGTGCAGATACAATAACCTGGAGCTGAACACGCTCAAAACAGTGGAGATGATAGTGGACTTTAGGAGAAACCCCCCTGCACTCCCCCCACTCACCATCATGAACAGCACTGCGGCTGAAGTAGAGTCATTCAGGTTCCTGGGCACCACCATCTCTCAGGATCTGAAGTGGGACATTCTCATAGACTCTATTGTGAAGAAAGCCCAGCAGAGACTGTACTTCCTTCGTCAGCTGAGGAAGTTCAACCTGCCACAGGAGCTGCTCGTACAGTTCTACTCAGCTGTCATCCAATCCATCCTCTGCACTTCAATCACCGTCTGGTTCAGCTCAGCTGCCAAAACTGACTTCCGTAGATTACAGCGAATAGTCCGGACTGCTGACCGAATCACTGGCACTACCCTTCCTACACTTCAAGAACTGTACTCTTCCAGAGTGAGTAAAAGGGCTCGCAAAATCACTCTGGACGACTCACACCCAGCACACTACCTGTTTGAACTGTTACCGTCTGGTCGGCGCTACAGAGCACCAAGCAGAAAAACAGCCAGACACAGGAAATGTTTCTTTCCTCAGGCCATCTACCTCATGAACAGTTAAATATTCTCCTACTGTGCAATAAACGTGCAATACTTTCTCATACGCACTTGTACACAGCACCTTATAGCAATATACAATGCAATACTTTCTCCATTCGCATTGGTACACAGCACCTTATAACCTGTATATTCACAACATATCTGTACATACAATTCAATATCCAGATATTTTTGACTTACTGCATCTCTGTTTAATGTTTATAGCCTTTTTCTTTTCTCATATTTAATTTTGTGTTGTCACTTGTCACTTTATGTATACTGAAAGCTTCTGTTGCCAAAACAAATTCCTTGTGTGTGTGAAGCACACTTGGCAATAAAACTGATTCTGATTCTGATGTAATCCTTCAGAAATCATTCAAATATGCTTATTTGGTGCTTAAGAAGCATTTAAGATTTGATCATAGCTAAAACCTTTCTGCTGCTTCTTATTTTTGTGCAAAATGTTGTGTTCAATTACTATTGAAAGGTACCATAAAATACACATTAGCGCACATTAAATTGATTAAATGTGACAGTAAGGACGTTTATATTATTACAATAATTAAAGAAATATTCGGGATGGCTGACGTGAAACTGGCGTTTTAACACAGTGTCGAGATCCCGAAGCGAAAGTGTTTTAAAACAATGCACCGAAGCATGACCCGAAACACCCAGGTCACGAGACTAAAGTGTTTCGAAACACCCAGGTCACGTGACTAAACTTTCAAAACACCCAGGTCACATGACTAAAGTGATTCGAAACACCCAGGTCACATGACTAAAGTGTTTT
>CAIGQZ010000749.1:2510177-2523973 GCA_903798205.1 Danio tinwini
GACTAAAGTGTTTTGAAACACCAGGTCACATGACTAAAGTGATTCGAAACACCCAGGTCATGTGACAACAGTGCTGGGCTGTTTAGTCATTGTGTGTGTGTGTTTGTGTGTTTGTGTGTGTGTGTGTGTGTGTGTGTGTGTGTGTGTGTGTGTGTGTGGGTGTGTGTGTGTGTGTGTGTGTGTGTGTGTGTGTGTGTGTGTGTGTGTGTGTGTGTGTGTGTGTGTGTGTGATCAAGGGGAATCAGGAACTGGTGTGTGAATGCAAAGACTTCTGGGAGTTGTACTTCATATAGTGGCAGACATGTAGTTCTCTAGCATTCTGAACAGGCTAGATGACTGGTGATCGTGACAGATTCTGAAGTTGATTCTGAATTTCAAAGGATTCAGACGAATGCTTAGCAGTGTTTTATGTACAAAAATAGAGTTCAACATAATTCTATTACGGTGGCAGAGAGAGCTTAACGGGCTGCATTTAAGAAAACACTTGCAATTAAAAAAAAGACCAGCAAATTAAGAAAAGATTTGTATTGGTCTGTCAGCATATACAAGCTGCAAATGTTCACAACGCAAACACATTACGAAAATGCGCTGCAAATTCTCACAATGCCAACTTATTAGGAAAACATGTTGCAATTTCTGCAAATATGCAAATAGCACGACAGAACACAACAGAAAAGTTTCAAGGAGACACAAAAACATTCTATCCTATCTTTATTTTGGGTTCTGCACACTCGATTTGTGTTGAGACAACATGAAGAAATTTAGTTAACTTATTAGCTTTTACAGATTTAAGTGGATTGAACATAAAACAATTACTTTGACCCCCCCCCAAAAAAAAATCTCATCAAAAGTTGTTTGAACAAATAGCAAATGCCATTTTTAAGTGTATATCAATAAAGTGGGTCTATATATTTTTACTAGTTCTATATATACACAGTATAATATAAAATTATGCTTATATATAACATTTATGTAAAGCTATTATTAATATTCTGGATGAAAGTGTTGAAGCTTTATATTTGGAAGCTGCGAGAATCCAAAAGAAGCATGCAATAAAAGTGCACTCGACTGTAAATCATTAATCATATGCAACACCCCATATAAAAGCACATTCCAGTGTGGCTGCATCACAGAGCCATGACCTCCAAGATTTCAGACTGCCAAGTATGTCAACTTCCACTGGCAGTGTGTGCAAATTTATTTAGACAGTTGCATCTAATGTTGAGAAACGTCACTCAACCCGAAGTCGGCCAGGCAGAAACTGAATGTTCTCAATAGTTTCCTCATTCATTTTTTCCAGTCTGGAGACAACCAATCACACAATGCTGTGGAAAAGCTGCTGGGCGACATCTGTTCCTGAGTTATTTAATGCAGTGATTGTAAGCGTAGTGTTTTATTTTGAGGTTTCAGACTTAGTAGCCTAAATTGTCTAGAATGATAGACTGTAATTTATGTGACCTAATGCTGTAATGATCAGCTGCTCTCCAAATAGCCATGTGGCTTCTCTGTGGGTTCTTTTGCATGTCTCGCTGTGTGCCTCACCACTGGGTTACTCACCAAATATATACATTAAAGTCAGAATGGATTTCAAATAGACTCTTCTTATTTTTATATGTATATAGTGCTTGTTATAAAAGATGTATCTGTGCACAGTGTTATTTTTCAAAAAATTTATTTTCCGTCAGAATTTTTTTTATCAAATATCATATCTCTCCTCCCTCAAAAGGACTTTTCTTTACTTCTGGTCACATCCCATTCGTCAATCTTCTTTCACTTTGTTAGCAACACCCATCTTTCAATTATCCAATCAGTTCCCAAAGGACAGGACCGTTTAGGTGGATGCACATCACAAAAAAAGGACAATTTTAACTTCCGTTTCATGGCGACTTTAAAAAGATCAGCTATAAATTTAAAGTCTGGTATTAATTACGCACTCTCATTTTTCATTCATCATCCATACACAAATAAAGATATTTTAGGTGAGATTCAAAAGATTTATCCTCCTCTATAGAAAGCAATGATCCTGATACATATAAAGTCCAGAAAGGAACCAAAAACATGGTCAAAATATTACATGTGACTTCAGTTTTTGTATCATTTTAATGAGACCATTAAGGAGGTGTGCCTTTGTTCCACATTTTGTTCACTGGTTGGCACCCAAAAAAGCAACCTTATTTTTAAAATAGTTTATTTATTTATTTATATATTTATTTATTTATTTATTTATTTATTCATGTACACTTGTGAGGCGACATGGCCCACATAGAAAGAACCTACAGTATATGAGAATATATGTGCATATATGAAACCTATTTGCAGTATATATGCACATATATGATAATATATATGGAAATAACCTATAATAATATCCACACCGAAAGAACCTATATAAACATATATGTTTAATATAGATTATAGGCTTTTAATATAGGCTCCGGTTTCCCCCACAGTCCAAACACATGCGCTATAGGGGAATTGAATAAACTAAATAGGCCGTAGTGTAAGTGTGTCTGAGAGTGTACGGATGTTTCCCAGTACTAGTTTGCAGCTGGAAGGGCATCTGCTGCGTAAAACATATGCTGGATAAGTTGGTGGTTCATTCCGCTGTGGCAACTACTGATGAATAAAGGGGCTAAGCTGAAGGAAAATGAATGAATGAATGAATGAATGAATGTACATTTGTGTTATGAGTCATTAGCTGGAGTACCTACCAGACTCCCTAGAGGGCACTCCAGCCATATGAACACACCACCAGCCATTCACCTGGACTACACTTCCCATCATGCTTTCATGCCTTTGTTAATAAAAAAATGACCGCATAGCGCAGTGCTTTAAATTTGTTGCGCTGATTGCATCATCAGAACCAGTGCTCCTGATGTCACACTACAGGAAAGTGTCTGACACAATCTTTCTGACACTGCCAGAACGTCATCGCCAGGACAATTTGCTTGCAACAGTCATTAAGCGGCTGTCCGTGAGCATGTCAAACCACCAATCAAAGACTACAGATTTTAGCGTATAGGATTATGAGAATCTTGTAGGATTTCCCAAATTGGTCTAATAAAATTGTTGCAGTAATTGCACAATGGGAGCAGGGCTTAGAACACAAGCATTGTTTTGTATGTAGTAAAATGTGCACCTGGCACAGCTGAAATGAGGACGTAGGCAAACAAAGAGAGCACTCATCCAGCCTCTTAACCTTTCACTCTTGTGTATTACTCCGCCCACATAGAGTGACAGCAGATCTATAAACTCACTACAGTTTGACAAATATTGCAGCAGTTGGACAACATAATGTACCTTTGAGACTTTTTTAGTCACCAACGTAGTTATTTAGATTGCAACTATGCAGTTTATTTATAAGGATAGTGTCTATTTTGGTAAATTCATAATTTCAGAGATACACCATTAGCCTGTCATTGAGGAGAGCAAAGACTGTTGACATTGTCCATCCACAAGATGGCGACAAAGACCGCATAATAAGCCCTTAGACAAGAAAAACTTAGGATTTTAAACTACAGCTGATCAAGTCATTATAAAACTGGTAAGTGACATTCTAAGACATACCAGAGTAATCTGTTTGTGCTTTGGTCTTTCAGGGTTAATTATTGTGATCTCCCAATTGCAACAGAGAAACACTGGGAAATCTCTGTAGACTGATGGCCTTTCATGTTGTTTAGCCTTATAATCTTAAAATGTCAGCAAAATCAGCTGTTTTGTCATCACTTTAGACATTACACTAGAGAATCGTTCAAATACTAGCTCTAAAGTGACGTTTGTGAATCAGCAACGGTTTCTGCTGTTCTGATGTTGGCTGCAGACGTGGATGAATGGTGGAAGAAAGTAGTTCCTCATACAAAAGGGTTTTGAGACTCTCCGTGTTTGATTTTCTTTTTTATACACACGATTTTTATTTATATATTTTTTGTGTGATTACAGTTGAACCACTAAATCACATGGAACGTTTTGGCAATGTTTTTGGTTCCTTTTCTGCACATTCAATGTCTCTGCACCTTTTCTGTCTATGGAGGGTCAGGGAGTTCTCAGATTTCATCTAAAATGTTTCAAGTCGTGTTCCAAAGATGAACAAAGGTCTCAGAGGATTGGAACGCCATTGATAGTAATTAGTAATTAAAATCAGAATTGCCAGTTTTAGTGGTTAGTGACACTGTGGAAGCCAACAGTAACTAATTGGTAGATGATTGCTAGCAGCTTAACTCCTTTTAATCTTGTGTTGCTGAATTATTGTTGTGCTTACAGAGTCATTATCAGACCTAAGCGTTTGACCTAGAAAGCTGACCAGGCCATATCCTGATACACATCATTTAACCCCTTCATTCATCTTTTAACGCAGATGTAGGTTGATAACGTGTCTCCAGAGAGGTGGTACCGTTTTTAAATAAGAATCTGCTCCCTCTTCCTGTCACCAGAGATATAAAGTTTTACTGCTGATCTGGAAGAACCTTTGAAAGATAAATGATAGGGTGTTGGTTAATGAGGTATTGTTTTGTAAAAAAAAAAAAAAAAAACAAGGCCCAGAGGAAACCATGGCTGATCTACAGTGCACAAAGCAGCTTTTTTTTTACTTCTCTGCAGCGTCATTTGTGCGTCAAGTTTGAGGTCAACAGTTCTGAAAAGATCCATTTGTTTCTTAGCTTGAAAAAACAAAAAACATTGATGACCTGTAGAACTTTTCGAGCATTGGAAATATTTTATGAAAATTGACAGCACTGGCATTGATGGCAATTAAGTTGTTACAGCAGGGGTGTCAAACTTCTGGAGATCCATCAACGCAATCTCACGGCAATTCGTAACTTTTTGATTTAGAGGTTAATTCGTATGAATTTGTATGATTTGCTCATCACCCAATGACAGTTGAGGCTAGAGGGGGGGTTAGGTGCCACGCCTCCTTTTTAAAATCGTACATTTTCGTACAACTGAACTCGTACAAATTTGTACGAATTAGACACTAAACTGACAAAATGTAAAATACTTACGTTTCCTTGTGAGATCCACAGCTCTGCACAGTTTAGTTCCTACCCTGCTTCAACACACTTACCTGTAGGTTTCAAACAAGCCTGAAGGACTCAATTACTTTGATCAGCTGTGTTTAATTAGAGTTGGAAGTAAACTGTGCAAAGCAAGCTCTGGTTTGACACCCCTGTGGTACAGTGATTAACTTTAAAGCTGCGGTCAGTTTGAGCTTGTGAAAATCTGTAGTATGGCGCTGTGAAAAGGGGTGGGATTAAACAAGATGATTAGACATTTGAAAAGCGAACGATGGTCCATGTTTTAAATTTCTGTCCAGAGAGGTCATGTTTTGATACTCGATTGGCCTTACGCAGTCAAGTGATGCGATTTCGCAGGTCAGAGTTCACCAAGCTTGAACTTTGCAACGCAGCGAACTGCGAAACCTGCCACACGAGCTTGCATTTCCGGTATAATGCATTCGCGTACATATGAACGGAAGTCTATGGGGAGAAAAGTCAAGTGTGACCGCAGCTTCAATCTGAGAGTAACTGAGCTGATCTGAATTAACATTAAATTAACACTGACCTACTGTAAACTGAACATTGGTTGTCTACCGTAGAGCAGCTTTATATTGAAAAAGTTGTTTAATAATTAAATTCAGACTGTACCTCACACACAACTATGCTCAAACAGACAAATTAATAAGACAGATTGGTAAAACATGTGCTAGTTTAAAAGTTTATAACTTGTGCTCAAGTTGAAGACACTTCATAATCCTTACACACAGTTTTACACAAATCTCATGTTATGTGGGACAATAACAGCATGTGGAACAACACAGGGACCATGATGGCCAAGATGTGTGTCTGTTTGTTTACATGTGTGTGTATGGGTCATAGGTGTCAAACTCAATTCCTGAAGGGCCGCAGCTCTGCACAGTTTTGCTCCAACCCTATCAAACACAGCTGAACTAAATAACTGAGGTGTTCAAAAGAGTCATGAACACATTGAATAGTTGGATCAGCTGTGTTTGAGTTGGAGCAAAACTGTGCAGAGCTGCGGCTCTTGAAGAATTGAGGTTGACACCTATGGGTTAGACAGTCATTTATTTACTTCATAATTACACAGTGTTTCGTATTTTATAATCTAATGAAATTTTAATCATAAACCTGTTCATGCCTTTATCAAATAAATTGGCATTGTAAATTATATTTATTAATTATTATAAATTATTTTTAAATAGATATAGTTCACCCCCCCAAAAAAAATTGTCATACACATTTTACTTGTTCCAAACTGTTTGACTTACTTTCTTTTGTGTTCAACAGAAAGAAAGGAAACTCAATCAGGTTTGTAACCACGAGGGAGGGTAAATAGTGAGATGTAAATTTTTGGGTGAACTATCTCTTTAAAAGCAAAATTGTGCCATAAACTCTTATTTTTCCAAACATGCTTTTCTCTTGTAATACACAAATCACTTACCTTGATTGTTTTCACACGGTCCTTTGTGCACGTTGGTGACCGCAGGCAGACCCTGCTGCAGCGCTTTCCTGCTCACCGCCTTCAGCTGGCAGATGTTGCCGTACGTGTTCCCGTCGCTGCCGCACACTTTACTGCTATACCTGCACTGGCACACGCCTTTGGACAGTCTCTTTCCGGACGGGTGTTTGCACTCCAGCCCGTCTCCACAGGGCAGATCGTCCTTGCGGCCGCACGGCTCGCCCTCCCCCTGCGCGCACACCAGGCAGCAGTCACAGCGGTCCGGCACGTACCCGCTCGGACAGCTCGGGCTCGGACACTTGCTCACATCGCAGCGCTCCGGACACTTGAGTTTAGTATCCGCTACAGCAGCTTTGTAGTAAAGAAAAACGACCGAAACAAACAAAATGGCCTGCATATTTCTAGCTTTAAGTGAAAAAGAGATTCTCAAGAGTTCTTGGATAGCCTACTCAGTGTCCTCTGGAGATCACCATTACGCATCAAATTTCCAATGAAAAAGTGATTTTCGGATGAGCGGAGCGCGTTCCTGCAGGCTCTGTTGAAAAGGCTGTGTGGAGAGGTTTGTCCAGCAAGATGACTATTTTTCTTTTTAAAGCCAAAGTGGACTTCTGGTGTGCGCAAATGCCGCTAATTTCATGTGTAGCTCATTAAAGCAATGTGTGTGAAGCCTCTCTCGATATAAATGGGGATGCTATCCGCATCTGCCTACCATGTCTCGCTCTTAACATCCCCGATCAAAGTCTTGCTTTTCTTTTCTATCCAGGAGAGGCGGGGAATTCTTTTACCCCAAACCGTTCTGACGATGGGAAGTCCGAGTCTTTTCCGCGAATCGGTTCTTTTAAACGAGTCGTTTCACAGATAAACTGATGCAGCTGTTTTTGTAGACTCAAAAAGCAGTATATTTATAGATTTAACCTTTTAACGAGGGAAAATTAAATAGTGTTTTCTTATAAAACACACTTTATTAATTGTTATGCATTATATTCTATTTATGAACTCATAAATAGAATATATATAGCTATATTTGAAAGATATATCAATTAAGTAAAAGCCCATTTAGCCTAAGTGTAAATATCACATCTACAAAGTGCACTTTGCAATAGGTCTAATGTAAATGTAAAAACTTTTAGCAAAAACTATGTTGTTTTGTCTCATTAAAAAATTGTTGATGTGTTTACTAACATACTAAAAGCACACTATAGCATTTGACTGTGATTTTATTGAAGTGTGCTACAATTTATGTAATTTACTAAACTGTATCAATCAGTTTTATTACAAAATATATGTTTACAGCTTGTCAGTATATTTATAATCTTTGCATCAAACATTAAAAATTCTGCAATCATTTACTCCCCCTTTACTTGTCCCAGACCTTTTTGAGTGTCTTTCTTCTGTTGAACACAAAAGTAGGTATTTTGAAGAATGTTGAAAACCAGTAGCCACTGACTTCCATAGTATTTTCTTTTTTGACCAAGTCGATGGCAACTGGTTTCCAACTTTCTATAAAGTATATTTTGTGTTCAACAAAAAACTAAATTCTAACAGGTTTGAGCTAGTAAAAAGAGAGTTGATGATAAAGAGAATTTTCATTTTTGGTTTCAAGTTTACCTAATGGAATTTATTGTGAATTGTTATTTAATTACAATTACCAATGTAGCTAAGTGCCTTGAAAACATTCCGCTCAGTTCATAACTGCATTCAAAGAAAACATGCAACTTTAGATTGTTAATTAAATTAAATATTAAATCCACTTTTATTAGTGACCAACAAAATCTCTTTTGACAGATACATTTGAATGCCAAAGCACAAGGTTTGGGTGTGTTTGGACAAAGTCATGCATTTCACCATGCGTGAACATTTATTTAAAAAATACCAAACCTGCCATTTTCTGCAGAAACCGAACAGCCATTGCTGAGGTAAAAATGTGTTCACTGACATCGCTTGCATTTGTAATAATTATTAATTAATAAAAATAGATTTTACAGATAAAACTTGAAGTAATAGTTCACCCAAAAATAAAATGATCCAATGTATGGATTATACAGACTCAATGTATGACATATGACAATAATGATGACGATGAAGATGTACTCCAGTCCAAACACAGTCCATACAGCTGCGCAAAAAAACTAAACCTCTTCTTCTCAAAGTTCCTTTAAGGCGGTAAAGTCTAGATCAGATATGCGACCGGCCGGAGGTGCAATATGCACATCAATATAGCTGCATTTTTTATGACACCGTATAACAATAATTAATATTTTTACAATACTGTGACAGTTGGGTTTAGGGTTGGGGTGGGGGTAGACGTTATTAAAATACAATAAATGGGAAATTTCATAAATAATATAAATAATTCTCGTTAACTTCCGGCTGCAACCATATCCGATCTAGCAACAACCCTTTAAAGTAAGTCATTTCACTCTGCGGCCATCTTTGAAATGCCTCTTGGGCAGTATGCTTGAGCATTCTGCCTGAATGGGAAAACATCAAATTCTCCATAATTGCTTGCCAAGCTTCTGATTGAATTTCATATTAGGAATCAACAATAAAATTAAACTACATCTCTTTACTTTCATTTCTAAACATTTGAATTTGAAATTTACATCTGGTCCGAGCGCCCTACGGAGATTTATCAGTCTATAGAAATCGTTGATTGGCTCCTGTACTAGAAGGCGGGGTTTCATTGGCCATATTGACTGTTGCACTTTTCGCCATTCAAAACTATGAGTGACATGTCTTGTGTATTCTACAGTCTTTGTTCTTTTTTTACAGTGAAATTCCTGCCAGATCTTTCACTATGAATGTGTCTCATGTTATGTGTCATATGATGAGTGAGCCAAGAAGTTGTTGTGAACGGGCATTTGAACTTTCCAAATCAGCCTATAGGTGGTGCCACAGTGCTCATAACCACAAAAGTGCTCATAAAGCCGCATTTCCACTGCACACGACAAACGACAAGCAACAGACCGGAAGTCATTCATTTCCGATAGAGAGTAGTCCAGGAGCTGTAAGGAGTTCCGATCATTTCCATATTCCAAAATTTTGATGGGATTTGAGCTGCGGATTCGTTAAAATATTTGAACTCTTATAGACCGTATGTGACCGGCCGACCACATGTGATGTATTCCAGTGTTGTCCAAGCAGGTCTGTGTTCGCGAGATGAGAAATACTTTTTATCCATATTTTTTTAAATAAAAAGAGTCTATATAAAAAAAAAATTCTATTCATAAATGAGTAATGAAAATATTAATATTAAATAATATTTCTAATTATTCATTATATAGTAATTTCTAGTATTCATTTAAGCATGGTGAACACAGAGAATAAAGGCTTTTGCATTTGCACTCCTTTATTTCAGGTGCCGTCAGAATAGCTTCTCTCCCATGGTGCATGACAAAAAGGAAAATTCTGTGCGACTGCCACAAGGGGGCGTATTCCAACAGTCGTGTCCGAATGTCGTGTGCAGTGGAAAGACGGCTTTACACCTAGACTGCTTGTCGTAGACTCAAAAACTTGACATATTTGAAATTCTCGAATCATAAATAAACAAAATGACAAATTTGCTCTACGACGCATGTTTTTTGAAACCTACTTCTGTGTCCTAGGTTTTTCACCAAATTGGAACCAAACCAGTGCAGAAATATGCTCTGGATGCTGAATATTATTAATTCTAAAAAATAAATAAATAAATGGACTGGTTGTTAAGCGACACCAAAATGCTCATAGCAGGCCCAGCTATTTTACTAAGTTGATTGATTTTACTAATCATTGATTTAAATTTATAATTTCAACTTTTGGGCGTTGCGGTGGCAAAGTGGGTAGCACGATCGCTTCACAGCAAGAAGGTCGCTGGTTTGAGCCCCAGCTGGGCATTTCTGTATAAAGTTTGCATGTTCTCCCTGTGTTGGCGAGGGTTTCCTCCAGGTGCTCCGGTTTGCCCCACAGTCCAAACACATGCGCTATAGGTAAATTGAATAAACTAAATTGGCCGTAGTGTATGAGTGTGTGAGAAAATGAGTGTACATTTATGTTTAAGTTGGCGGTTCATTCCACTGTGGCGACCCCAGATTAATACAATGATTAATGAATGAATGATATTAAACTTGTGTAATATTTTTGTTATAAATACACATCAATCCATTTCATTACATAAGCGTTAACCCCCTGGTGGGTATGGGTTTTGGAGACATAAACCATAAAGAAGGCAACTACCGTACACCATTATACAGCATGGAAGAGCCATGATAAAAAATATTCATGAAACCATTCCCACTGTATTCATCTGAAAGAAAAAAAGTCATATACTGTAAAACGAGGATGGCTTGAGGGTTAGTATATTATGGGATAATTATCATTTTTGGGTGAAATGTTTCTATAAGATTATCTTCATTAGTGATTTTCAATACTGAAATGTAGATATTAGAATAATTTTCAATAATAAAGATTGATTCAGTCATGAGATATAATGCCAAGTAGGTCATATAAAAGTCTCTTCTTTCCATTTAAGAATTACAGAAGGTAAGAAGTGCCTGAACGCTGTATCACTCCAGTAAACACTTGCTGGACCGATCAACATGAGTCAGACATTATGTAAATAAATCAAGCAACACACATAACACCCGGCAAACATAAAGTAAACATGGGAAATTCACACACAAGGCCAAATCAAAACATGCAGTGAAGTGTCGTGTCCAATTAAGTCCAGTTCTATCTTGCTGCCCCAGTTATTGTGTGTTTGTACTGCGACGTGGACCTGAAGCTGTAGTCTGGAGCCAGGTTGATTCTGCGGATGTGGAGATCATTAGCGAAAGCTCGTGCTTGCTGGTAGAAGAACAGTGAGAGCTCACGGTCCATGAGAAAGTTGTGGTAGATGGTGGCCAGTCGGGTGCAGAGCTGCAGCTGAGACCTCTTATTGCCCAGATCCATCGCAGCGGCTAAAGCAAGGTGATAATAGCCAGCGGCATCAAACGGGTCCTGAGATAGAGACATTTTTTTTAATTATTCAATATAAACATTCCAATCAGAATCTGGACTAAGATCTGTGACAGTGTGGTCCTGCCTATAGCGCTGTATGGCAGTGAGGTGTGGGGTCCAGCAGCGGTCAGCACTGGCACATACACCTAGAAGCTCTGCATATGGAATTCTGCAGAAACAACCTGCATGGCCACAGAAACACTCCCCACATAACAAAATTTCTCTGGTCCAGTTCTGGCCCAAACAATCAGGTTTTGCTTGGCCCACATGCCACAGTGAATTACAATACATGACTCGACCAAACATGGACCATATCTGGGCCAAGTCTCAGCCAGGTTAATAACTGGGTCTGAACTGGGTCAGATGTGTTGGTGTGTCAAGATTGCAAAGAAATTCATAAACCCATAAAGCAGGGGTGCCCAAACTCGGTCCTGGAGGGCCAGTGTCCTGCATATTTTAGTTCCAACTCTAATTAAACACACCTGAACCAACTAATCAAGCTCTTACTAGCCTAGGTATACAAAAACTTCAAGGCAGGTGTGTTGAAGGAAGTAGGAGCTAAACTATGCAGGACGCCGGCCCTCCTGGACCGAGTTTGGGTACCCCTGCCATAAAGTATTGCACTTTAGGTACACTATAGGTGTGCTTTTTCTCAAAGCAACCTAATTGGTCGATTTTTTTTTCTTTACTCAAAAATTATTTTAATGTATTTTAAATGTGGGTCAAGACAGGCCAAACTTACGTGGCCAACATATACATTTTTAACATCTGGGCCAAACACTACATTTTACATCTGGCCCAAATCATGTGTGCCACCTTAAAGACCGTGCCACCTTTGCCAAACCCAAGCCATGTTTGGCCCACATGCTGTATGCCAGTGCCAGATGAATGCCTGCTGTGCCAGCTTTATGCCAAATCTGGGCCACAATTCTTCGTTACCTGGGTCACTAATACCTAGGCTGTCCCAGGCAAGTGCACACATAGGGCTTAACCTGTGCAGTGTACATGCCCTTGTGAGGGATATAAAGTGCCCTTCCAAAATGAACGCAAGTGCCCCACCCTCTCTTCTTTCCGCGATCGCCTTTCTCAGCCCCACCACTGCTCTCCAGTACGCAATCTTGTTGTGCCCTCATTTTCAATTCTGCACATGCCCTTTGGAAAGCCTCTGCACGGGCCTGCTGTCTCCCCCTAAACCTTATGATTAGAAAAAGATATATTGGTAATATACACTAACCATATATAACCAGCTCACATTGCTAGTTTGTGGTAAACAATTCATCTGTGCATTTCATTAAGGAAAAAACTTGTTTGCTCTTCTGATCTTTAACTGACATCTGAAAATGCACTTCCTGTTTGTTTTCAGTTAAATCCTACGTCTGTCTGAGGTATTGACAGTTGGAGGGACGTGGTTAAGTATGTTAGCCATGCCTCTCCAACAGTCAGTGTTGACAACAAACAGAAATGGTGAGCAGGAGATGTCTGTTGTAATAACTCTCCCCAAACCCTTTTCTAGATCTTTCTGAATCAAATGCCTACTATACTACATCCGTTTATCTCATAGTAGAAAAAAAACACTGTTTGCTCATTTAATATTCGGTTTCTCTAGGAACTGTCACAAAAAAATAAAAACAAAACAGTCACAGCTTCCGGTTCATGTGCACTTTAAAGCTCTGGATTCATTTAAACTCCAGATTCTCTTCAGTTAAAAGCACTAAAAATACAAAAAAGTGGCCAAAAAAGTCAACTTTGTGTAATGGTACCTGAACTGACCAACAAAACATTCACAATCAATGAGCATGAAAAATCTGCAGTACTCAAAGAAATTATGGGCCAGAGAGAGAGAGAAAGAGAGGGGGGGGGGGGGGGGGAGCACTGAAAACAACAATCCAGTCTCAGAGTCGTATCCGGTGTAAATACAATCTGGGTGATGATCCCATCTCAGTCAAGAATATAATACACATAAACTTACTGACTAAATACAGATTGAGTAAAATGTTTCAGAAACTTTTGAAAACATACAATTTTCACAGGAGGTCTAATATGTTTTGTCTTTAATTGTATGTAATCATCATGAGAATCCAAGAAATAAAAAACAGCATTTGCATAACATTTAAAAATTGAATTTAGATATCATATCTTCCAAAAGCACTGCATTTTATGGCTGTGATTAAAACTTCCAGAGTACAAAAATGCAAACTTGCCAAGTGACAAAAAAGACAACAACAACAACATTAATAATAATAATAATAATAATAATTATTATTATTATTATTATTATTATTATTATTAATACAACTATTTAAATACTTATATTATAAGCCAGTAAAGAAATATATTACTATTTCAAACAA
>CAIGQZ010000749.1:2523983-2552088 GCA_903798205.1 Danio tinwini
ATTCATTCATTCATTTTCTTTTCAGCTTAGTCCCTTTATTAACCAGAGTTCGCTACAGCGTAATAGACCGCCAACTTATCCAGGACATGCTTTACACAGCAGATGCCCTTCCAGCCGCAACCCAACACTGGGAAACACCCGTACACAATCATTCACACTCATACACTACAATTTAGCTTATTATTCACTTGTACCACATGTTTTTGGACTGTGAGGGAAATGGGAGCACCCCGAGGAAACATGCAAACTCCACACAGAAATGCCAACTGACCCAACAATATATATATATTATTCTGTTCATCAAGGCGGCATTTATTAAATGTTAAGTATTTGTAAATCTTTTATTGTATACATTGTATGTATTTTCAAATAAAATTATAACTCCAGTAATTATTGCTTTTATTACTATTACTATTAATAATATTAATAATATTAATAATAATAATAACAATAATAATAATAACAACATTAATTAATATTAGAGTGATTTCTGAAGGATCATGTGACCTTGAAGACTGGAGTAATAAAGCTGAAAATTCATCATTTAATTTGTACTTTATTTTTGATTAAATAAATGCAGTCTTGGTGAGCAGGAGAAGCTTATTTTAAAACATATATATATATATATACAGTTAAATTATTAGACCCCCTGTGTAATAACAGGTTTATTTTATCTTTGCCAAGATGACAGTAAATAATATTTTATTAGATATTTTTCAAGACACTTCTATTCAGCTTCTATTCGGCTAATAATTCTGACTTTACTGTGTGATTAACTAGATGGAGGATTGCTAGAGTAATAAAGTATTTGGTGTTCACAAGAGCCATATCTCAGCGTGTCTTACCTTTACGTCATAAAAGATGATGTCTCCAAGTGTCTGGTAAACCCTGACATAATACAGGGCTTCCTCGTCATACTGCAGGGGTGAAGGGCACAGAGACAGGGCTTTCAGAAAGTGGTGCTCCGCCATTTCAAACTGACCCAGACAATGGTAAAGTGTGGCGAGTCGATGGAAAGCCACTCGCTCATTCAAACGGTCAGCTGGAAGAGAACACACAAACCTTTATCTGTTTCCAGCTGTTTATCATCAGGAACATGAGTTTACCATCTGTGCCATATTCTCAGAAACACACTCAGTATTTTGGCAGGAAGCCAGAAGCTGTGATGGAGCATAAATCATTATCACATAATGAATACCATGAATTTATAGTCCTACTGTACTGTATATGCCAGGGTTTGCAGGGATGCAATGATTATAGATTTTGGTTGTCTGAAGAATAATCATGGTCAGGGGCGCCGCTAGTGGGGGGGGAAAGTTAGGACAATTCTAAGGGCCCATACATTTAGGGGGCTCCCAGAGACATTATGAAGGGCCTGCTACATCACCCCCCCATGACAATTTGCTTGTCAGAGGGCCCGTGGCGGCCAGAGGCGCCCCTGATCATGGTTATCACGATTATTATGCATTCATTCATTTCAAAACACCACTAGTTTAGTAAACGTTAAGTCACGTGAAAACTCATATTATTATGTTTTAGGGTTATTTATTGCTGCTCAGTAACTAAATAATACAGCACAAAATAAAAATAAAAACTATACAGCAAATCAATAGTCCATTTCACTTTGGAATAAAAAATAAATAAATGAAAAAAAGTTTTTGGCTTTTAAACATGAGTAATAATTTTATAATAAAAATAAATGACAGAACAATAAATAAATAAATAATTACAATAATAATAAAAATAATACATTTTATTTGTAATGCGCTTTTCTTAAACTCAAAGTGCTACAACACAAAATACTGACAATACAAGGCAAACAGAAACAGCACAACAATGAAAAGATGCTATAAAACAATAAGAATATGAACCATAAGATAGAATAAAAAGTTAATAAATTGATCATCCTAAGTTAAAAGCAAAACTAAAAAGGTGAGTCTTAAGAAGTTTCTTAAAACAGTGCAGGGAGGCAGCATTCCTAATGCTGATGGGTAGTGCATTCCACAGCTTAGGTGCACTGTATGAGTAAGCCCTCCCTCCCATGGGTCTTGAGTTTACAGCGTGGCTAATACAGGGTAAGTTCCTAAGCCGAACAAAGACTGTGGGCTGGGGTGGCGAGAGTCACCAGGTCACAGATGTAACCAAGTGCTAGCCCATGGACTGCTTTGAAGGTTAAAATCAAAGTCTTAAAATCGTTAGTTATATAAAATAGTTGATTTAATAGGAAGCCATTGCTGTATTACAGGAGTAATATGGTGGCATGATGATGTGTGTGTCAAACCCCGTGCAGCGGAATTTTATATATACTGTAATCTTCTGAGAGAACTTGTAGGTCAACCCCAAAAAATGGAATTACAAAAATCAAGATGTGATTGGATAAAGGCATGGATAAGCCTCTACCATTTACTCATAATCTGGCCAAGAGGTAACATAAATAACAACAGTGAACCAAGGACAGACCCCTGAGGAACACCCTGATGCAACAAACCAGTTAATTACTGAACCAGACAAACCAATCCACTTCCTGAGCCTATCCAGAAGTATACTGTGACATATGGTGTCAAAAGCAGCAGTGAGATCTAACAAGACAAGAATGACACAGTCCGCAGTTAGAAGAAGGTCATTTACAGCCCAACTAGAGCAGTTTCGGTACTGTGACCTGCTCTGAAACCAGACTGAAATTTCTCAAATAGAGTGTTTGCATTAAGATGATGTTGGCTCACCAGCACACGTTCAAGAACTTTAGCCACAAATGGTGAATTTGAGATGGGCCGATAGTTTGACAACAGTGCAGTGTCGCTGCCAGGTTTTTTAAGAACCGGTGTTATAGCAGTCACCTTCAATGCAGGTGGAACAATCCCATCACTGAGGGATGCATTAACAATGGCAGTGATGTGGAGGGAATGGATCAAGTGTACAAGTGGAAGAATTCATTGACAGTGCAATGCATGTATTAGAATCAGAGTCCACAGCATTAAAAGATGAGATAAATAAATAAATACATAAATAAATACATAGTAGTCAATGGCTGCTGAACCTCTGTCTGAATGGCACTTTTGATCAACTATAGTACAATATTGTTTGGTATTTTTTATTAAGTATTTTTTTCTCTTTGGATTAGAAATGTGTATATTACAAAACATACAAAACATGCGCTGCATGTCTCCATTAGAAATAATGAACTTGCACAGCCCTTATGGCTCGTTTCCACTGAGTGGTACGGTACGGATCGGTTCGGACCATAAACCGTACCGTACCACCTTTCTCGGCACCCTTTCAAAAGAGTACCAAAAACGAGAAAGGGTACCAAAAGGTGGAGCTACACGCGCAGCTGAACGCTGATTGGTTTACAGAGATACGTCATAATCTCGTGGAGCTAGCCAGAGACAGAGCCGAGACAACTATATGCATTATAATAACGAGTAATGGATGACCCGGGCTCAAAACAAACCTTGTCGTTGTCTTGATGAACAGCCACAAAGACAAGAATCTGCTGTGTCCTGTTGTTGTTTTACGAGGACGTCTAAAAGTCTAAAAGTGCGAGCGGTTTTCGCTTTCTCCAGGGAGCCCACGATCGCATCTAGATTTGATATAATGAACTTCTCGAGCTGATGACAATAATGAAGTGTGTGATTAATGAAGCGTCTTTGACATCTGATCCATTCAGAAAGAAAAGGACAAACACGAGAGTGAAGCGCGGAAAAAAGGAGAAGCCCAACAAAACACAGGAGCAAATAGTTTCAGCAACCTGAACAATCTGCCATGAACAATCTGCCATGAACAAATAAATCATGAACAAACTGCCATGTTTATCATCACCTTTTGGACTATTATGAACTTGGAATGACGGAATTACTCTCTAACAGAGGCTACATGTGCTGGTGAAGATTAAAGATACAGACTGGGGGCCACTGTATATGTTGCGTGTTGTTTTTGAGCTCAAATAAAGACTTAATGTATGCTATGTGTAGTTTATCTGTAAGTGGTAACATATCGGAGACTGTAAGGGTCTGTATGTGTTCATATATGTTGCATTTATTTATTTATTTTATATAATTGCAGACGTTACAATAGGCTGTAACACTGTCACACTGTCATTGATCTGCAGTTCTAATCAAATCATGTTCATAGAAATGTTAGTAATAAACATTTATAAACAAGTATTAATATGTTTAAAGCATCTGTTTTGTTAGAAGAGCTTCTCATATAATGTGAACGAACTGTACAGCTTTACTGTAGACATTTATTCGAGCGAGAATGACATCGACTGAAACTCTCTGTAGTACACCACGCCCACCAAAAGGGTACCCTTTGTAGTGGAAATGCAAGCTTGATAAAGGTGACCCGTACCGACCCGAATCGTACTGTACTGTACCACTCAGTGAAAACGAGCCATTAGTTAATAGCCTCAGCCATAGTTAATCCAGTATGTGTGGGTATTAGCCTCTGTGTACAAGCTCGGAACATTAAACTAGCGCACAGTTGGCGTAACTTTGTTTAGTTGCAGCAGTTTTGTTCTGTGCATAAACACAATGTTGAGAAGCCTTTACGATTAATTAACCGTTACGAATTACAGCTCGGTTAATAGTGAAATTAATAGTTAATAGTGAATCGGCAGGGAAATAGATTGTTATGAGTGCATATACAGTATTACTGTAAAAATCTGTTTAAAACAAACAAACACATTAAAATATTAGTAGAGGTCAGATTTTTAATCCTGCTCAATAAAAGGTTACTATAGTTAACCAAAGGTAAAACCATTTTGTTATTTGACATAAAATTAACTTTCAATATTAACTGAAAGAAAATGCATTGAAAATAAATCATTTATATGTTTATTTAAAATTTATTTACTTCAACTTGTTCACAATTAACTATTTTTCATTTAATTTAAAACTAACTCTTCTTCCAAATTCTTAAATAAAAATGACAATAAATTAATTAAAATACATAAACGTTTTTTACAAATATATGCAGCTCAACATAATATATACAGTTAAAGTCAGAATTATTAGCCCCTCTTAATTATTAGCCCACCTTTTTATTTTTTTTCCCCAATTTCTGTTTAATGGAGAGTAGATTTTTTCTACAATATAATAATTTTAATAACCTATCTCTAATAACTGATTTATTTTATCTTTGCCATGATGACAGTAAATATTAGTTGACTAGATTTTTTCAAGACACTTCTATACAAGGGACATTTAAAGGCTTAACTAGGTTATTTAGGTTAACCTGGCAGGTTAGGGTAATTAGACAAGTTATTGTATAATGATGGTTTGTTCTGTAGACTATCGAAAAAAATAGCTTAAAGGGGCTAATAATTTTGACCTTAAAATGGGTTTTAAAAATTAAAAACTGCTTTTATTCTAGCCGAAATAAAACAAATAAGACTTTCTCCAGAAGAACAAATATTATCAGACATACTGTGAAAATGTCCTTGCTCTGTTAAACATCATTTGAAAAATATTTTAAAAAGAAAAAAAATTCAAAGAAGTTAATAATTCTGACTTCAACTATAGACATTAAAAATAAACATTTAATTGATATTCTTCAAGACACTTCTATACAGCTTAGTGACATTTAAAGGCTTAACTAGGTTAATTAGGTTAACTAGGCAGGTTAGGGTAATTAGGCAAGTTATTGTATAATGATGGTTTGTTCTGTAGACTATCGAAAAAATATATAGCTTAAAGGGGCTAATAATATTGACCTTAAAAAAATTTAAACTGCTTTTATTCTAGCTGAAACAAAACAAATAAAACTTTTTCTAGAAGAAAAAATATTATCAGACATACTGTGAAAATGTCCTTGCTCTGTTAAACATCATTTGGGAAATGTTTTTAAATATAAATACACATTTTCTCAAATATATGCATGCATGTGTGTATTTATATATACATTATACATATACACAGCGCACACACATATATTATAAATAAAAAAATGCTTTTATTTTGGATTTGATTAATCAAAATTTATATTTGCACAGCACTAGCTAAAATAATGTTTTCTTTATAAATATAATTTATAATGTAATTTTTGTATTATATTTTTCAGCAGTCATATGATCCTTCAGAAATAATATATGCTGATTTAGGGTTCAGGAAACATTTTCTTTTTATTATTAATGTAGAAGACGGTTGAGCAGTTTAATATTTATCTGATGACTACAAAGATCAAACGACACAACATTTATATAGAAACGAAAATCATTTGTCACAGCATAAATGTCTTAACTGTGATTTTTGATCAATTTCATCCAAATCACTCACTCATTATGCTTTGGCTTAGTACCTTTATCAGGGGTCGCCACATGGGAATGAACCACCAACTTATCCAGCATATGTTTTACACAGCGCATGCCCTTCCAGCCACAACCCAGTGGGAAACCCCCATACACTCTCACACTCACATTCATTTTCAATTTTTGTTTACTCAATTCATCTACACCTTTGGACTGTAGAGGAAATCAAAGCCGATTTAATGCAATTTTGACAGATTTCTAGGGTAAATATAATGTGAATGAAAAATAACAACAATTTAATTCATTTTAAAAAAGTGGTTAGTGCTGTCGCCTAACAGCAAGAAGATCGCTGGTTCGAGTCCTGGCTTGGTCAGTTGGTGTTTCTGTGTGGAGTTTGCATGTTCTCCCCGTGTTGGCGTGGGTTTCCTCCGGGTGCTCTGGTGTATTCACAGTCTAAACACATGCGCTATAGGGGAATTGAATAAGCTAAATTGTCCGTAGTGTATGTGTGGGAATGAGTGTGTATGGGTGTTTCCCAGTACTGGGTTGCAGCTAGAAGGATCATCCGCAGCATAAAACATGTGGGAATAATTGGCGGTTCATTCCGCTGTGGCGACCTCAGATAAATAAGGGACTAAGCCGAAGGAAAGTGAATGAACGAAAAAAACTATCTTACAGACCGCTTTTGAACACAACTGTACGTAATAGTTTTTGCATGTAATCATGATTTCTGTGTTAAGATGCTTTGACACAATCTACATTGTAAAAGCGTTACAGAAATAAAGATGAATTGAATTGAATAGTGGTTGTGTGTGCGCATGCTATCTTACCCAGACTCACGCTGATGTCTAATGCAGTCTGAGCAAACTCAATGGCCTCTGAACTCTGTCCCAGCTGCAGCAGAAGCTCTGAGAGTTTATTACACAGCCGGAGCTGAGAGCCAACACTGCTCGTCTTCATTGCAATCGGAAGAGCTCGGTCCTTATAAACACACACGCACACAAACACATTTTGATCAAACTCAAATAAAATTATTATGATTAATGTTTTCTAATAAAATATCAACACGTTAAGTTGTGACTTATTTAAGTTCTGAAACTAAAGTTTTAAACAAGTCTGAAGGACTCAATTAGTTTGATCAGGCGTGAACACTAAACTGTGAAGAGCTGCACCCCTTCAGGAACTGAGTTTGACACTAGTGTTTCACTTAGCGTTTCTGAACAGCTTTCTGTCCACATTACATCACTGAAATGCACATCACGTGATCACACACACACATACTCCAGCATGCGCTGCAGAGTATGCGCACGTCTGAGCTCCAGGCAGTCAGCAGGTGCTTTGAGCACACCTCCTCAGGTGAAAGCAGCACACGTCAGACAGTTCATCATGGATATATCACTGGATCTGATCTCACAATATTTGTTAAACATGATTTTTAATTAATTTTGTCTCTATCTAATGACTCTTTGGTCTTTTGAATCTATTACTTGTCTCAGGTAATGTGTTTTGGCTGAACCAGTAACTTCCCTTTTTTTGTCCTATTATGGATGTCAATAGTTACATGTTTCCAGCATTCTTCAAAATATTTCTAACTGAACAAAAAAGCCCAAACAACAAACAAAAAATATGATGCAGTTAAATTTTTTGGTGAACTACAGTATTCCTTTATATAACATTGAAAGTTTATTTTAGGCCCCGTTTACACTAATACGTTTTATTTTAAAGGCGTTTTAGAATGAAAACGATCCACACTGACATTTCACTTAGCATTTCTGAACAACTCTCTGTCCACACTACACCGCTAAAAACACATATCACATGATCACACACACACACACACACACACACACACACACACACACACACACACACACACACACGAGCGCGCACACACACACACACACACACACACACACACACACACACACACACACACTCTGGCATGCGCTGAAGCATATGAGCACGTCTGAGCTCCAGGCAGTCAGTGGGTGCTTTGAGCACACCTCCTCAGGTGAGAGCAGCAGACATTAGACAGTTCATCAAGGATCTACTGTTGGATTTCATCTCACTTGTTAAACGTGATATTTAATGTCACTATGTCTCTATCTAATGACTCTTTGGTCTTTTGAATCTATTACTTGTTCTCAAGTAACATGTTTTGGCTGAGCGCAAAGATAAGTTACTATATTAATTTATATAACCATGTACACTGATTCTGCATATTGACTGATTGCTTGCCTTTATTTCCTATATTGTATAAACTTATTGTACGTTATACTTTTATAATGGCCATTAGTGATGTTTTATAAACAAATTTCGGGAGGAGCACGGTCAGTCTTTGACGAGGCTAATTCATCACACACAATCATTCTATTATCCAATCAGCACAAGACCAAACCCCTATAAATAGTCAAACACGTCATACCTGTTTTCTCTCGACTTCAGCATCCCTCCACCACCCCAACTCCACACTATTAAACCAGATACTTAAGTATGAAGGGGGAGCGTTCTGGAGCCGGGCTAGACACTGCGCTCGGACCCTATCTCTCTATCCTGATAAGGGGAATAACACAAGTTAGGGTGTCTTCCCGAGCTCAGAGCCCTCTCCCCGGACAGCACGCCAAACATACTTATTCTATTCAGTCAAATATCTGGGAGTGTGAACTCGTGAATTGATTATTAAAACTGATATTCAGCAAAAGAGACAGGATATGTTTCATATTTTTAATGAAAAAGAAAGGAGGCAGTTATAGGCCTCCGTTTTGTTATAAATATGTATACAGTGAAGATGACGGAAGGCGTAACCGTAGCAAAACTTACGCAATTTAAAACTAAAATGTATTAGTGTAAACGGGGCCTTAGTACCATTTGTTGTTGAAACTGAAACTGGTGTGTAATGTCAGACTTAACAAGAGGATTAAATTACAGATTAATTCAAAAACAGACAGAGTACCAACAGAAGATGTCCCTCGTACCCTGTAAAAGCAGATGGCTTTGTCTCTGTCCTGTGAACTGTTGAAGAACACGTCGCCAGCTGCCTCCAGCATCTCCAGAGTGAAGAGTGTGTCTCCCGTGTTCAAAGCCATGTCCTGAGCTACCTGTTACAGAAAAGAAACAGCATAAAATTGATTTCTTCTAAAGGAAAGCTCAAGTAGTTTTCCATAAGCATCATACTGGCCATGAAACTTTGAAATGGCATGCTGTCAAACTGCTTACAGTGGTGTAAAAAAGTGCTTGCCCCCTTATTGATTCCTTTCTTTTTTTGCATGTTCATCACACTTTAATGTAACAGATCATATTCAAATTCATAGTATAAAAAAAAACTAGGCAAGTTGTACCTAAATGACTACCTCTGTCAAAATGAAGTGCACATCCAATGGAGACTTTACTATCCCATAAAGAAGAAAGCATTCCATTCATACTACACACATTCATAATATATAGAATGCACAGTAGTTTTCACATTTAACAACAGCAAGAAAAACTGAAATTCAGTTTAAGCTGTGTATAAAAATGTAAATTAAAACAAAAAATGAAATAAAATCCTTCAATACACCTTTCAAAGATGAACATGGGTTTTCAAGCATTTAAAGAAAAGTATATTTCATCTTTTCTTTTTCCCATCATACATTAGACCATGTACAGATTAATTAGTAGATTTTTTTATATTATAGTATTTGTAATATTAGGCGACGTGGTGGCGCAGTAGGTAGTGCTGTCGCCTCACAGCAAGAAGGTCACTGGTTCGAGCCTCGGCTGGGTCAGTTCGCGTTTCTGTGTGGAGTTTGCATGTTCCCCCCGTGTTCGCGTGGGTTTCCTCCGGGTGCTCCGGTTTCCCCCACAGTCCAACGACATGTGCTAGGTGAATTGGGTAAGCTAAAATTGACCGTAGTGTATGAGTGTGAGTGAGTGTGTGTGGATGCTTCCCAGAGATGGGTTGCAGCTGGAAGGGCATCCGCTGCGTAAAACGTGCTGGATAAGTTGGCGGTTCATTCTGCTGTGGCGACCCCGGATTAATAAAGGGACTAAGCCGAAAAAAAAACAAATGAATGAATGAATTTGTAATTTTGTAACTGTCAGTGTTTCCAGAAATCAGATGTACATCATACAAAGTTTACTTAAAGGGCACCTATTTTACCTCTTTTTCAAGATTTAAGATAAGTCTTTTGCGTCTCCAGAATGTGTCTGTAAAGTTTCAGCTAGAAACACCCATCAGAATATTTATTAGACCTTTCAGAATATTGAATCTTCTGCTCTGAACACAATGAAGCTGTTTTTGTGGCCTGTGCCTTTAATGCTAGTTCGCCCCACCCACCATTTCTACGTGCCTGTCAGAGTGTCTCAATCTCCGTCTAAGCTGCATCAGATAAACAGCACAGTGACAGACATGAAGGAAGCAGATCTCACATAACATTTGTGAGAAATACTACAGTAAGAACTTTCCTAATGATTATTTGATGTATCTGTTGTGGAGTTAATTCAAGCCTTTCTTCAACGATGAGTCACACACAATGTTGTAACAGTTCATACACACACACACGTTTAATTTTGCACTGTTTTTGCACGCAAATGTGACAGGATACAAGCTAATATCCACTGCTGTATGGATATCTGTTATGTTGATGTACAAAATAAACCTGATTTAATGTCCACAAACCGAGATTGAAGCTTCTTCTTTTATAATTGTACTGACATGCGGCTGTGTTGATAAAAACAGTAAAATCACTGTAATTCATTACACACATGCACTGTTTTAAAAAGGTTTTAAACCTGTGAAACTCATTCTTGATCACATTTGATGATAATTGATGATCACAGAGAGCTGAACAGATCTTTTAATCCCAGTTGCTTTTTGCACTTCCTGTCTTGTTGATATGATTATACGCCATACTATGGAGACATGTTAATATGCAGCTGTCAATCAATTCGGTGAGCGGGGGAAACCACACGCATATGTCACATTTCGGTGGGCCTCAAAATAGGAGGGATTTGGATCCTATTTTAACGTCAGGAAATTTAAAAATAGTGACTTTTGAATTGTGTTTCTATCACTCCAATATGGCGGTGGACACACTATACTACACGCAGTTCTGTCCAAGCAGCTTACAATTCTACTATGATTTTCATCATAGGTGCCCTTTAAAGTATAATTAGGGGCCAAGCAGCAAAGCTGTGAAGGCACCTATTGTTTTTGTTCTGGTTCCTATTATTATTAATATTCTTCCGCCGTGATTTGAATGGCAGCTTATATAACCGTTCGTATGAAAGTTATGAAATTTGGCACATGGGTAGAGGACATTAGATTCATCAAATGTACCAAATTTGGACCCTGTAAGCCATACTCTCTAGCGCCACTACTTGTCCAAAGTTGCAATTTTTAAATGGTTATAACTTTTGAACCTTAGATGGCAAATTCAAAATTATTTTTTCCCTTGATTTATTGGCTTATGCTAATGCGAATTGACACAAAATGTAAAAAATCGTAAGGTGTAGTTTTTTTCCTAAATTTTTGAGTTTGTAAAACATACTTTTTAGAACTCGTCCTAAAATTGTCACCAAAATTGAACCAGGTCATCTTCAGACCATGCTGACAAAAAGTTATCAAAAGAAAGTTGATTAGTAAAACTGTTGTAAACGCAAACGAATTGTTCAGAGTTGTCGTAAAATGGATCATTAGGCCATAACTCACCAACGCTTTGGGTTATTCTCCCCAAACTTGCTGTGTGTTATGACAACTATGGTATGAGGTGGCCTGCACAGTTTTGGCACAGTGCCACCTAGTGGTCAGGAGATATGACAAAATGGTTATTTTTGCAAATATCTCGTGAGCCCTTGGGCCAAAATTCACAAAATTGGTCTCATTGCATTCAGAGGGACATTTTGAGTAGATTGATATCCAATTTTCCTATATTCTCCATTTTTGGTGTTGGCCATTTTGAATTTTGGCCAAAAACGCCATATTTTATTAAAGCATTGAGGTATTGCCACCAAAATTGGTATGCATGTTCAACTCCATGCTCTGAAAGTGCTAAAACAAATTCGGACCAGCGCCACCTTGTGTTAAAAGTTATAAAGAAATTTCGAAAAATGCTAATTACTTCTGCTGCATTAACCTTATTGTCACGTGACTGGCCTTGATAGATTCCTTGGAAGGTCGTGCACGCATTGATATCAAATTTTTCATAATGTGACCAACTTCCTGTCTGCCATTGTTATGCAAATGGAAAAACTACTTTTTCGAACTCCTAGATTGTCGGTCCGATTTTCACCAAATTTGACTCAGATCATCTTCAGACCATGCTGACAAAAAAGTTATCAAATTTGTGTCGATTGGCTAAGTAGATTTTGTGTATTACACCAACAAATGTGCTGACATGATGCCAACCAACAGGTGAGGCTGTATCTCTGCGATGCTTAAACATATTGACACCAAATTTTAGGTCTCATTGTCACATCAAAAATTTGGTGACAGCGCCAGCTATGGGTCAAGAGTTATAAACCATTCATTATTCATTAATTACAAAACTTACAAATTTGGTAATAACTTTTGACGAAATTGAGAAATTATCAAATTATTCCTTAGGTAATGCTGAAAACATAGATACCCATATACCCCATATGCCATAATTGCCAAAACTTTCTGTCCGCCATCTTTAATTTGTTCAAAAAGGCACTTTTTCAAACTCCGCCTAGGCCATTGGTCCAATTTTCACTAAATTTGACTCACGTGATCTTCAGACCTTACTGGCAAAAAGTTATCAATTTTGTGTTAGGCAATACGGTTGTTGTTTACTGCACCGACAAATGGGATGGAACAAAGCCAAACTGCATCTGAGGCTTTAACAGTGCGACGCTTATACATATTGACACAAAACTTAACGGGTGTCCTTGTCACCTCACACTGACCATGTCACATAAATATGGTAACAGCACCACCTACTGGTCAAAAGTTATAAACCAGTAAATTATTCAAATTGCATTTTCAGTTAAGTGAAGATCAAATGTATTCAGAACTTGTTTCAGAATTTGTTTCACTTCATCTGGTGCTCTATGGAGCTTGCTGCTCATGGCCTTTGGAGTGCTTTTCATGGTGCCTCTGCATTGCTTGGCCCCGCAATTGCTGCTTGCAGCTATATTTTAGAATTGTATTTGCTGTTCCTTTAGGGAGAAAAACTCATGCGAATGCAGTGAAGGAAAGCTGAAAGAAGGCAGTTTCACCTGCACATAGAGGTCCACTAGTTCTGTCTGTTGGAGGATGTGGTAAATCTTTCCCGCTCGTAACCAGGCATGAGCCTCCTTGCGTTTCTTGCCCAAGTCGATGAAGATGGCCAGACTTTGCTTGGTATAACCTAAAGCAGCTCTGTTAGCTCTGTGAGACAACAAGACCAACAACTGAATGTTAGCAACTGAAATATCCCTGCTGAAATAAAAAGATTAAAACCATCATAGAATTTGTAAAATGTAAACAGTTTTGGTCCTGTGTTATTCTATTGGATATATTTTGTTTTTTATAGGTGCATACAAAGGGCATCCTGGCGGCGCAGTGGGTAGCGCAATTTCCACATAGCAAGAAGGTTGCTGATTCAAGCCTCGGCTGGGTCAGTTGGCATTTCTGTGTGAAGTTTGCATGTTCTCCCCGTTTTTGCGTGGGTTTCCTCCGGGTGCTCCGGTTTCCCCCACAGTCCAAACACATATAGGTGAATTAAATAAACTAAATTGGCCGTAGTGTACTAGTGTAAATGAGTGTATATGGGTGTTTCCCAGTGTTGGGTTGCCGCTGGAAGGGCATACGCTGCATAAAAAATATGCTGGGTAAGTTGGTGGTTCATTTCGCTGTGGTGACCCCTGATTAATAAAGGGACTAGTCCGAAAAGAAAATGAATGAATGAATGAATGAATGAATGAATGAATGGTGCATACACTATTGAAACCAGTATATCCTAATTCAAAATTTCTCAAAACACACTAGAGAACATTAAAATGTACTGGTTTTAATGGTTAAAATGTGATGGTTTGTGTTGTTATAATGGTATTTTTAGTGGAAACCATTAGAATTTTCTGTGATGGTTTCTATTGTTTTTCTCAGATGGGATTAAATGGACTTATTCATTAAATTCCTCTCATTTTTGTAATCTTCATTTTGTTCCAAATCTTTATGACTGTTATTCTCATTCAGAGCACAAAATATATTTTAAAGAATATTGTAAGTCAGTTTGGTGACTAAAACACAATAGAAAACCAATGGAACAACAAGGAGGTGTAAAAATGAGGAGAAACTCAAGAAAAAGGGACAGTTCACCAAAAAAATCTGTCATCATTAATTCTCCATTCACTTGTCAGAAACATGATTGAGTTTCTTCTTTGACTTGATGAACACAAATCTAATATAATTTAGAAAGTAAATATTGAAAATATTTTGAAGAAAGATGGAAACCGGTATCCACTGACTTCCACATTTGATTTCTCTTTTTGATCGATGTCAATGGTTACAGGTTTTCAGCTTTCTTAAAAATATTTTATTTTGTGTTCAATAAAGGTTTGGAACCACTTTAGCGGGAGTAAATAAAATTTTTTGATTTGTAAATTTCCTCAGGTCTCACTTCTCAGTGGCCAGGTTGAGGTAGAGCTGGCTGATCTTCTCCAGGATCTCTGCCTCTGATCTCTTGTCTCCAATCCGCTGGAGGAGGTTGAGCTGGTGCTCATTATAGATAATGCACTGGGCTTCATCTAGACACACATCTTCATAAAGCTCACACAAGTGACGAGTGGCGTGCAGCTGACCTGTTGGCATATAAAGAAACGCTGTCAGGTGGCTGAAAAAAAAAGTTAAAGAATTATTTTTTAGCTAATTTTTAATAATAATGTATGAATTAAATACAGTGCAGCACGGTGGCGCTGTGAGTAGCACAATCGCCTCACAGCAAGAAGGTTGCTGGTTCGAGACCCGGCTGGGTCAGTTGGCATTTCTGTGTGGAGTTTGCATGTTCTCCCCGTCTTGGCGTGAGTTTCCTCCAGGTGCTCCAGTTTCCCCCACAAGTCCAATTAGATTATAAGTAGACTGTTAGGTTGGGGTTATGGTTAGTGTAAGATGACATGCACTTGCAAAGTTTCTTATAGTCAGTTAAATGTCTGTTAAATGTCTGTATCAACAGATATTAAGCAAACAGTCTACTAATACTCAAATAGACCATCAAAATAAAGTGTTACCTTTTCTTTTCTTGGTGATCTAACTTAAAAAAAAACAAGTAGAATATGTTGTTCTTTAACATTGACATCGCAGAAGCAATGATTAACCGATTTAACCCTATATATTCAAGATCTTTAACATAGTCACTCAAGTAGCCGGTCTCTGAGGTCTTCTGACAAAGATCTTTTAGCCATTCTCAGAACTTGTCTTAAGACTAAAGGTAACCGTGCATTCTGTGTTAAGGCACCAAGGCTCTGGAACTCTCTTCCTATAACACTGAGAACTCTGATATCAGTTGAGCTTTTTAAAAAGCATTTAAAAACACATCATTTTGGTCAAGCTTTTAAGTAACAGTATTAGTGTTTCTGCACTTGGATTTTTTTACTTGTTTTAATATGTTTTCTTTTATTGATACTGAGTTCTTTGACCTGTTTTCAGTTTTTTTTCCTTATTGTAAAGCAATTTGTGACTTAATATCTGTGAAAGGTGTTATATAAATAAACCTTTACTTACTTAATAACAGCGCTTAAATTCATCATGGTTAATTAATCGTAAAGGCTTCTCAACACCGTGTTTATGCACGGAACAAAACTGCTGCAACTAAGCAAAGTTATGGCAAATGTGCACTAGTTTAAAGTTTCGAGCTTGTACACAGAGGCTAATACCCACACACACTTTGGATTAACTATGGCTGAGGCTATTAACTAAGGGTCGTTCACATATTTCGTTTTTTGCTTGCACAAATTTGTTATTTCCAATAGAGGCACGTGGCTTGTGCGTGGACATTGCACCTAAGTTCAATGCTTGTTGAACAGAAACAGAAAGGCATTAATACTTTTTAGAATTACACAAAAGAGATAACAATCAATTTGCATACATTCCAAATCTTTCTATCCTCATTTATAACACAACATATATACATAAATACAATAACAAAAATTTACAAAAACATATAAATGCCAAAGAAAATTATGTAGCAGGGGAGGTAAATTTTTGGCTTTTCATCTCTCTTAATGTCTTCAAATATATCACAAATTATTTTTTAAACACCACTAGTCTTGGGAGAATTTTGAAAAATGTACATTTATGAATATAGAATTTTAATAATAACATCAAATTATTCATTATATAAGATATCTTTTGATCCTTAAGTATTAGGCCAAACTTAATAATTTCCCATGAGAAGACAAGACTTATAGATATTTTCTGTTGTATACAAACTAATACTTCAGGCGCACCTTGAATGAAAGCCACGAGCAAACCGCAAGTCATGTGACAAGAACCGGTCAGCTTCATACTTTTGTATGGAATACACACGTCTACACCAAAGAGATATAAATATATAAAATAAAAAATACCAAACAATTTTGTAATATAATTGGTCATTGAGGTTCAGCAACCTTTGACTACATGTGTTCTCTTTAAAAGGGAGATACTTAGATAATATGTAGCTTAGATTTTCATTAGACAAATACAGTTTTTATTCATTCTTATTTTTATTTATTTATTTATCGATTGATTGTTCTGTCATTTATTTTCAGTGTAAAATGTTTACTTTTAAGCCCAAAGAGATATGGATTATTGTTTTGCTGTATTGTTTTTATTATTATTTTGTGCTGTATTATTTCGTAACTGAGCAGCAATAAATAACACTTTAAAATATAAAGAGTTTTCACATGATTTACTAAACTAGTAGCATTTTCAAATGAATGAATCCATAAAAATCATGATAACCGTGATTATTCCTCAGGCTATAATCGTACAACCAAAATCTATAATCGTTGCATCCCTACATTATGGATCAGTTACCAAAATCCAGCTCACTAATTAATTCACTATGTAATTTTGTTAAATAGGAGCTATTATGCACATTTTTACAAGATGTAAAATAAGTCTCTGATATCCTTTGAGTGTGTTTATAAAGCTTCAGCTCAAAATACCACACAAATAATGTTTAAAAACTTTTTGAAACTGCCACTTTTAGGCTTTCATCCAAAATGTGCCGTTTTGGTGACTCTCGCTTTAAATTCAAATGAGATTGTGCTCATTACCATAGAGGCAGATTCAAAAACAGCACTAATGTTATCTCTGTGAAAATGTAAAATGAGAAAAGAAGTCTCTCAGAATGCATTAGTATAGACCATTTTGAGGGATGTAAACAAAAACAATGGTCCCAACATATTTCCTGTTTTACATTTATAATTTCTATAGCTTCCGAAAATTAAAAAAAAACACATAACATATTGATATTTAATGCTATGATAGCTGTTTTAACATTAAGTTATGATTGAATTGCCTCTTGTTACAGTTATGAAATAGTTTGATACCAAGCAGGAAATGTTTGTGGGTCAATAACATGACCACATTGAAATGGTCTATATGGAGACAACAGTGTTCATTTGTGCATTTAAAACTCCACATCAATAATCCTCTTAGTCATTGACATTATCTTCAGCAGGTGAAAACTTTAAAGGGTCACGAAACCCCAAAACACCTTTTTTGAGTTGTTGACAGTCATATATGTGTCCCACACTGCTATAAACACTATTAGGACACATATATTTTCACTAATATTTTCCGGTTTGAAACAAATTTTTGAAGCTGCGTCACGGCCATGAGATACTTGCATGTAAATCCAGCGTAGAGAGTGGCTATTTGTAACTGCGAGTACATTGTGACGTCTCTGAGTGTGTGGCATCAATTCATGAGAAAGACTTTGTTCAAACCAATCAGCGCGCTCTATTGTTTGTGTATGCGGCGCGACTTCATTAATATGCATGATAACTTCGAAGACTGTTTTACCTGTTACAGTGTTCAGACGACAGAGAGATGCCACCCTGTGTTGCCAAAACAAGTGAAAGAACAAGAATTTGGAGACATGGGTCATCAGTGTTGCATTTATTAGTGTGCTGCGTTTATTAATGTGCTGCAACGAATGTTTTGTTTGCATTTTCCCGCTATGAGAGCTCTGCTGGACTCATGTGGATTATAGTGCACGCGACACGCGACAGAATGCATTTGTAAGGAACCTTTTTTACCCCAGAGCTTTTCGCATCTGGAAATGATGAAATCCGGATTTGCCACTTGTCTCCTTATAAAAAAGACACAGTTCCAATTAGATTTACCTGTTGCTACAGATTTGGTAAGTGTGTGTGTGAGAGCAGTGCCCTTTGTTTGATCATTCAGATGGCAAAGTTAGTTTGTACCGTCAGCAGTACTCTTTGTTTTTAAAGACATACCATAGTCAAAATAATTTAGTTACTAAGTTTACAGTATGTTAATATCACTGCAATATTATAGTACACTATTATAGACTGAAAGATCCGCTGTAACACAGAAACTCCCATATTTGCAAATCCTTCCCTCTTTCCCTCCCCCGACATGCCCACTTTCCTGACTTTTTCCAAACTAGAGGTGTGAAAACACCCTGCTTAGACAGGGGGGTTTCATGGCCCTTTAAGGGCGGACATGTGCTTCTCACTCAGGGCTGTTTATGCTAATGAGTGAGAGATCATCAATAATGGGTGGGTCTTTCCCCCTTTGTTGACACGTACAAAGAGATAATGTCAAAAGTGTTTCTGCAGACCATTTTTATCAAGTGTGATTATAAAAAAATATGATGAATGAATGTTTCCTATTAGATGCTAGCTATATACACACTGTTGCCACTCAACTGTGTTTAAATCCCCTATAAAAGTGATTTTTGCATCATAGGTCCCCTTTAATCAAACAGTTCTATCAACTGATCATACATGGTAACCACATTCTCACTACCACAACCATGATAAATACTTACTCTCAATGTTATCAATATAAGTGGCGATCAACAGGGCCCATTCATAGTAGATCTTCCCTCTCTCGCTGTTTCCCTGAGAAATAAAGTGTCTCCCTAACTGGAGAAGCACCGGAATAAAGCTAAGTTCATGCCCTTTGTCCTCAAGCTCAGAGAAAAGCTCCAAGGACTGACTCAGGTTCTCCTCTGCCAGCCTTTTAGCTTTGACTTGCAAGCACATGAATCCAAAATTGGCCAGCGCCACGGCCCAGTTATGTCTATCCTCAAACTCCTCACAAATCTCAATCGCTGCTCGATAACTCTCAGCGGCTTGACGGATATCTGCTGAATGTCTGTATGAAATGGCCCGCATGTTGTAAACCACACCTTCCAGATGAGTGGTGCAGTGTTCGGGCAGTGATGCCAGTACAGCGTCCAGCACTTCTAGAGCTGTGCCAGGCTGCTTGTTACAGATGTACAGCCATGCCAGCCAGATGAATGCAGTGGTGGCGTCTGATTTGCCAATGGTGAGCATACTAGAGTGGTCCAGGATGGCGCACATGTAGCGAACAGCTCTTTCAGGCATGTTGTGTCTGTGGAATAGCCAGGACAAACACAGAGCGTGGATGTGAACCAGTGTGGGATCATTGAGCGAGGGGGATAAAGCAGCAGCACGGGTCAGGAATGGAGCCACTTGTGTTGGGATGGACACTCCATGTAGTTCTAGAGCATTTTCCAGTAGTAAAGCAACACCACAGAGACAGTGGGACACGCTGGCTCCTACCTATGGAGGAGAGCAGATAAATGCATATATCAATTTAAGTTTATTAAGTCTTATAGAGTTTGTATTACAATGTAATATATTAAAGATAAACAATGGCTGTATGTGAAAGACAATGGATCGATGCACAAATCAGTACAATTAGATTAATTTATTTTTAATAAACTAATTGTGTAATTAATTGGTAAGTAAATTAATAAAAAAACAAATGTGCGCACATCTGGGATTCTCAAAGGCAGGTGCTCGATCAAAAACAAACACAGTGGCAAAGGGTTAAAAGACAAAAAGATTTTTCTCTCAAAGATTTTTTTATGTAACAACGTTTCGACCTACATGGTCTTCATCAAGTAAATTAATTAATTAATTAATATAAAATATCTTGGAATTGTAATAAATTGTTTTGTCATTTAAGTGTTTTGAAAAATAATTATTTATTTATTTATTTATTTTTGTGATGGCATGGTGAATTCTACATATTAAAGAAAGTAGATAAATAGACAAATTTGTTAATTTACTCTTGATTCTTGATTTATAAATGTTTAATCAATGAATTTATTTCTTATTTCTTATCTTATTTCCTTGATATAACATTTATAAATCAAGAGTAAAATAACAGAGATCTCGAGATTGGGGGACTGGTAAATGTCAGTGAGCCTGAATTCAAACTCAAAATAATGCCCTAAACACAGTTGCACTACATGTTGGCACACAGACCACGAGGCTACTGGCATGAACAGAATTTTTTATTTATTTTTAATATGATTTCTGTGTCATTCAAAAATATAATTTTGATTTAAGTAATATTTTAAAATTGAATTTATTTATTTATTCCTACAATAATCTTGGAAATAATATTTTATCATAGTTTTAATGACCATCCACATTTACGTTTTGGTCTCTTCATTAAGACACAACCAAAGTACAGAAAATGTAAAAAAAAATGTATTAATTAATTAGTGCTGAAATGTAACTAGATTTCATTTTATATTTAACCCTCTGGTAGTCTTCGGTCACTTTAAGCCAAAAATATATATTTTTTGAAAAAGTAAAAATTACAAAATCGTTGGATAGGCCTTTGTATAGGTATGGGATGATAACCGTTTTCAAGGTATACCGCAGTTTGAAAAAGTCAAGGTTTTAAAACCGCCAAAATGTTCTGCTATACCGTTCCTATGGGATATGTAAGATTTTATTACAATTTTTTATTAGTTTTTTTAGGACAATAGTATCTCTAGCAGTAAAGATCTCCAAAGATACTAGTTTAGATTGTAATGAAATATGTGTTATTAAAACTAATGAAGACAGCAAATGTCAATGATTCATTTGAATTATTTAGCCTGACATGTTTACTGCTCCATTTTCAAAATATTTCTTAATATAAAATATATTGTGTTCAAAAGGGAGGAAGTTTTTGTTTTTTACCCAGACATTTAGAAATAACTTGATTTAGAGCGGTAATCACAACACCATAAAACCGTGATATTTTTATTAAAGGTTATCATACCGTCAGAATCTTATACCGGCCCATTGGTATGTGAACAAAAAAAATTTACGTCATGATTCAAGCATGCTAAATGGATGAGAGGGGTCTGGTTGCAGACTTGATGCAGTGCAATCTGAGCTGTAGCCAATGCTTTTTAATGCGCTTACCTACAGTAACCCCACCCCTAACCCTAGCCCTCACAGTGACATCACTAGCTCCATTGAATGCATTGTGTCTGAGATTGCATCTCTGAGCGATGCAGTCTCAGCTTGCATCATAAAGGCTGCATCCAGATACTATTGAAATGGACAGAAGGACTTCTCGCTCTAGCTCATTCCTCCATGCCACCACAGTTTCTAACAACTTTATTGTTGTGTTCTCCTTTATACTTTCCTTTTGATGTTTGTTTAGAGTGGGGAGTCCCAACCTGCTTTAGGTTTGTTTGTTTGGTTGTTAGTTATTATGTTGTTGGGCTCCCCATCTCTTGTCATTTTAGATTGTTTTGCTGATTATGTTATGTTAATAAATAATTTAGTTGAAGCATGTTGGCCGTTATTTATTTATGTTATGATTTCTTAGGATCACGAGTCGTATTTAAGTAGGGACCCTAACAGGGTAACTTACAAGCATTCATCCCTTTTTGACTGTGAAGACCACAAGTGTGATTCCCAAATAAGGAACAGCAGAGGGTTAATACCATACCTGCCAACACTCCCATTTTTCCCGGGAGTCTCCCGTATTTCAGACCCACCTCCCGGTTTGTCATTTTTCCCGGAAAACTCCCGGAATTTCAACCCCTTCCCTCTGTCCTTAGGTGATTGGTACAATCTGTAACACCCCATTAACACGGGGCTTCAGCGTCAATGCTTGACAGAGGGCGTGTCTGAAGTTGGGGCTGACGCAATCGTCATAGCAGCGTCAGCTAATGAAATTAGTCAACAATCGGCTACTGTCTGAGCTGGTGTATTTGCATACAGCAATTGGCTTGGCTGGCTTTGCATACAGCAATCTGATTGGCTGGGGCTTCCGTCGGCAATTGAAGAGTTGAGAAAGTCCCAACATTGGTTCCAACTTTTGCAGGGTAAAGTCTAGATTGGATGTGCGGCAAGCCGGAAGTGCAATATGCACAATAATATAGCGGCATTTTTTCTGACACTGTATAACAATAATTTATATTTTTACAGTACTGTGACGGGTTGGGTTTAGGGTTGGGGGTAGGGGTTAAAAAAATAAAATTTATTGGGTATTTTAATAGATAAGATAAATAATACTCAGTACAACTACTGTTTTTACGCTTCTGTGATGGTTGGGTTTAGGGTTGGGGTGGGGGCAGACTTTAATAAAATACAATAAATCGGAAATTTCATAAATAACATAAATAATTGCGATCAACGCCATTAAAGCCTGGCCGACGGATTCACAATGCAGTTCAGCAACGCCTGACGTCCCCCATTAAAAGTGAATGGGAAGCTTTGAAGCTGACGCCCCCTGTAAACCGCCCAAACCCCCCCCCCCATTTTTTAGAGAATGGTGCATGGTCAATCCACGTAAAAGACAGTGAGTAAATGCATAAATCAGTTGATTTACTTAGATTTGTAATTTTTTTAATCATGGAATTACCCTAATTTGAATAATAATTAATAAAAACTGTGTTATATTGAAATTAGCGCTGTCAATATTAGCACGTTAACGCATGTGATTAATTTGAAATATTTAACGCATTAAAAAAAATGACCGCATTTATCACAGTTGCAGGTTTTTTTTTTATTTCCTGTTGTGGTCGACGTGTGTTCAGGGCCGGCGTGCCCATAGAGGCGACCTCCTCACTTTCATCCGCGACACCCACCACCTCCCTTCCGGTCCTCACTTTTATCCGCAAACCGGTAAGTTTCTATTTCACTTTCGGTTTGAGGGCGGCATGATCACTGTTTGCCTACAGCAACAGTTCAGCTTGCTCCGGCCCTGCGTGTGTTTAATGTGCAAAGAAATATGGATAAAGGAGAATATGGATCTCTCTCTCTCTCTCTCTCTCTCTCTCTGTTGTCCCGATAATGTCAATAGACTGGTCTGTCTTAGCAACTGGTTAAATCGTCACCTTAGAATTATAAGGTTCTATCTGACATTTTTGTCAAAATTGAGTTATTGACATATTCTTATTAAATGACAACTTATTTACATTATGGGATGTTTTTTTATAAGTTGTTTACATTTTAAGACCTTTTATTAAAAAAAACAAATGTTACACACATACTGTTTGGTATGGAATGCAAAAACTTTGTAGCTCAATATCTCAAAATCATTCAGAACGCAGATAGAACCTTATAATTCCAAGGTGACGAAATGTTAAGGAGGATAAAGCTAAATTGTTTCTACTTTATAATTAATGTTCTCAACTAGCAATACAACTTTACAATGAATACAATTGTTTGTATTTAATACTTTATTATTATAATTTTTCAATTTCTATATTTGCAATGCCTGTATTTTGGATTTTTTTTTTTCGTGATTAATCATGATTAATCACACAAAAAAGTGTGATTAATTAGTTAAATTTTTTTAATCAATTGACAGCCCTAATTTAAATATTTAATATTTAAAAACTGTATTTACTCATTTATTTGTATAATAATCCCAGCAGGCACACAACATCATAAGACGTTAATATTAGGTTAGATTTAGGTCATGACGTCAGGTGACCAAACGTCTAGCCAGTGTCTACAGACAACGTTTTTTTGACGTCCAATAACGATTGATGATATTAATGATCTTTGTTTGATTTTAGGTTAAGTTGGAAAGTGACCAAAATCCCAAGTCTGATAGATGTCATAGTGGTAACGTCCACACAACGTCAAGGTTAACATGATTAGACATTGATATTTGGTTGATATTAGGTTGATTTTAGGTTGGACATTAGACATTCATTCAATCCAATTTTCATTTCTAAACAAAATCCAACGTTCCCACGACATTGGGGTATGTTGGGGTACAACATCAATATGACGTCATGTTAACGTCCTGTGGCTGCAGGGATGATAGCTCCAGTATTTTATCAAAATTTTAATTACCATCAACATTAATGTTTTGAACTTCTTAACATACAACTAAAGTACAGAAAATATGTATGCAACATTTACGAAACACAATTTTTACAACAAAATTCCTTTCAGCAAAAGTCAACATTTCGTGTGACCTTCCTTGTCCCTTTAAGCACACACTTTCTGTTCTTTAAACCAGTCTTCCTCTATGAATGCATCTATAACAGATATTCCTAAAAGCACTAATTAAGAATAAGGCACTGACCTGAAGTGATGCCCGGCGTGCACAGCTTTCAGCCAGGCGAGGTAAACCCTGCTCACTGTAGAGTCTTGCTAACACCAGGTAAACATGGCACATAGTCTCATCACACACTTCAGGAAGCTCATCTGCAAGGATTAAAAGCCTTTCAATGAAGGGGACAACACTCACGCCATCTTTTACCTTTAGGTGGAGCTTTGCCAGAAGAAAACAGGCTCGGGCCTCAGCAAGCTGATTTTTGGCCTGGACGGCCTTTTTCAGCACGTACTTCAAAACCTCAGGATCCTCACAGCCAAACAAACAATCTGGGACGGCCATCAACAAAGCAGAAAAGCGTTCTGACAAAGTGAAGAATTTCTCATGGTTCTTCTGTGTCAGGTAAATGAGCGCCAGGTTGGAGTAAAGAGCAGAGAGCAGAAACATGTCTGAGAAACCATCCCGAGGTACATTCAAAGCTTCTTCATAATAAACCCGAGCTTGAGAAAACTTTGACCTCCCTGCACAAAGCTGTCCGAGAAGAAAACAGATTCGGCTCTGTGCCCACGAAACACGCTTCTTCCGTGCCATTTCTCGAGCTACACCTAAATACGTCATTATATCCTCTTCATCAGAGTGACCCTCAAAATGTGTCATGAGGAATTCTGGGTAAGCTCTGTATAAGAGCGTGAACTCTGGCTGGTGCTCACGGCTGCTCAAGAAGGAGAGGAGAGTGTGATGTTCATCTGGACTGCTGCCTTCCTTATCTGAGCAGGCAGAAAAACGAGGGGTGTCCTGGGACACTTCTGTGTCATTTGTTTGTTTCTCCCTCTGGTGATTGATGATGAGCGATGAAACCTCATTTCTTTGAGCCTCTTGTGCCTCACTCAACACATGACTGACTTTCTGTTTTAGGTTGTTGACTTCTACTTGATGAGTCTTGCCTGGAAAGAAATAAGCATATCACACATTAATTTACAAATATTAAATATATATGTAGCGAATTAGCTCAAAGTGATTTAAAGATTAATTCTTTAAAAGAATCAACTCTTTATATCTGAACAAACGAATCGTCCAGCAATTGTTTGAATGAACAGTTGACTTCAACTAATCTAACAGAAATTAACACACGTACAGGTTGTAGAAAAGAGTAAAAGGAAGAAAAATAAAAGTTTGAGAGAGTGTAATGATGAAAAACCTCAGATTTTGTAAGACCAAACCAAGCAAACTAACAATAATCAATTTAACACTTCTATTTAACCCAAAGGACGGTTTTGTACCACCCTCAGGAGCTGAGTTGACCAATGAGAAGTTAACTCCCCGAGGCATATTTTATAGTACTTTGTTGGGAAGCTTGGTGATTTGCAAATGCATTCTTGGGTGTATCTGATGCAGAAATGTTTAAAGTTTCTTAAAATGTTAAAGTGTTGCACATGTATTAACATAAAATATGTACACAAAATTAGCTCTTCAGGGACATCAAACATGAACCATCTATGGTCTTGTTTAGCTGTGGTAGAGTTAAACATTGATTGCAGAAGTAATAAAACCATTAATATTAATACATGAGCAAATGACTTGGTTAATAAATATTTGGACATTGACACAATTTTTACATTTTTGGTTCTATACAGCAACACAATCAATTTGAAATGAAACAAACAAGATGTGCTTTAACTGTAGACTGACAGCTTTAATGTCAGGGTATTTACATCCAAATCAGTTGAACGCTGTACGAATTACAACACTTTCCATATGTGACCACTTGTTCAGGGTCCAAAAGTAATTGGACAATTGGCTTCTAGATAAGAAATCCAGAATTCATTTCAAGTGTTCTATTTGCATTTGGAATCTTTTACTGTCAATTCTCAAGATGAGATCCAAAGAGCTGTGACTATCAGTCAAGCAAGCCACTCTTAGGTTGAAAAAAAACAAAACAAACCCATCAGAGAGATAGCAAAAACATTAGCTGTGGCCAAAACAACTGTGTGGATAATTTTTAAAAAGAAAGAATGCACCAGTGAGCTCAGCAACACCAAAAGACCCTGAAGACCACGGACACAACTTGGGTGGACAACTGAAGAATTGTTTCCCTGGTGAAGAAAACACTCTTCAAAACAGTTGACCAGATCAAGAACACTCTCCAGGAGGTAGGTGTATGTGTGTCTGAGTCAACAATCAAGAGAAGACTACACCATAGTGAATACAGAGGGTTCACCACAAGATATAAACCATTGGTGAGCCTCAAAAACAGGAAGGCCAGATTAGAGTTCTAAAAAAGCCTTTACAGTGCTGGAACAACATCCCATGGACAGATGAGATTAAGATCAATTTCTACCAGAGTGATGGGAAGAGAAGAGTATGGAGAAGGAAAAAAATTGCTCATGATCCTAAGCAGTAAAGCATGGTGGTAATAGTGACATGGTATAGGCATGTATGGCTGTCAATGGAACTGATTCTCTTGTATTTATTGATGAGTGTGTTTATTGTGTGACTGCCAACAAAAGCAGCAGGATGAATTCTGAAGTGTTTCAAGCTATATTTTCTGCACATATTAAGCCAAATGCTTCAGAACTCATTGGACGGTGCTTCACAGTGCAGATGGAAAATGACCCAAAGCTTACTGTAAAAGCAACTAAAGAGTTTGTGAAGGGAATGAAGTGGAATTTTATGCAATGGCCAAATCAATAACCTGACCTGAATCTGATTGAGCATGCATTTCACGTGCTGAAGACAAAACTGAAGGGAAAATTCCTCAAGAACAAGCAAGAACTGAAGACAGTTGCTGTAGAGGCCTGTCAGAGCGCCACCAGATATGAAACCCAGCATCTGGTGAGGTCTATGCGTTCCAGACTTATTCTGTCTAATTACTTTTGGTCTCTTAACAAGCGGGAGGCACATACTGTATGCAAACTGTTGTAATTTCAACAGCGTTCACCTGATTTGGATGTAAATACCCTCTATATATAAATGACTTTTTGCACGTACATAATTCATAAAAAATTTCCCAATTTTCTTTATCTTATTTGCTCTAGTTGAATGAATGACTGAATTAATTTTGAACAGAGAGACAAATTGCAAGAATTGATGCACAGACAGATAGAAAATGAACAGACAGACCAACAAACAGTTAGATAAACAGACAGACAGACAGATAGACAGACAGACAGTAAACATAAATAAACAGACAATAAACAGACAGACAGATAGAGACATATAGACAAACAGAAAGATAGACAGATAGAGAGACAGACAGACAGACAAATAGACAGATAGAGAAACAGATAGACAGACAGACAGATAGACAGACAGATAAATAGACAGATAGAGAAACAGATAGACAGACAGATAAATAGACAGATAAA
>CAIGQZ010000749.1:2552098-2567919 GCA_903798205.1 Danio tinwini
AGATAAATAGACAGATAAATAGACAGACAGATAGAGAAACAGATAGATAGACAGATAGACAGACAGACGGCTTACTTTGAACTGAACCTGAAATTTCTTTTGCCGCATCTGCGGGATGTAAAAAGAATGTAATATAAACAAATGTAACACAATTACACAATATCACATAACAGGGATCAAGACAGTAATGTATTTTTTAAAGAGATTCACGGCTTTCTTATTAGAAGATTAGGAGACATAAAGTTTCAAATCTTTAGGAAAATCTAAAATAAAAACAAAAAAACAGATGGCTACAAAATGTACACTTGTATATAATGTTTAGTCAAAAACAGAATAAGATTAAATAAATAAAAGTGAACATTTGCTAAAATATCCATTTCTTATTTTAGTAACATCAGGAATTACTACCACAAAACACCATGATACCACAAAAACATTGACGTTACTTTAACTTGTTTCAGTCTAACAAAGAATGTGCATGTTTTTTTGTTGTTGTTGTTTCTTGTTACCCTGTCATTAATTTGAAAAAAATTAATTAAAAAGTTCCAGTCATGTTACTGGTGCGGTGCGCTTTAGCGCCTCAAGTGGATGAATAATGTAAACCTCATCATGTGCTTTTGCGTACATACTGATTAAACAACTCAACAAAACGACCTATCTTTGTAAGTTGGGGCTGCCTGTTTAATATATATATATATGTAAATATTGACTAGCAACACAATAAAACACAACACTGTGGCAATTTAGCATTATATCTCACAGCTGGTAAGTTTTGTTTTGATGAGCCTCGCGATTTACAGGTGTTTTGCTAATAATGACTGTGCCCTTTAGCATTTAAACAGCTGGACAGTGTGGCAGAGATGTCGAAGGCAAACAGAAAACCTGAGATGGCTGTTAAAGCTCCACGATGGGAAGAAGCTCAAGGTAAAACCGCAAACAGACGCGGCGTTTGTGGCGCCGATAGTAACGTTAACACTGGCGACATCGGTTTGCAGTTTAAATAATTGTCACGTGTTTCACAGATTTTTGCAACCCTGATAAACTGCTGCTGTGCCCATATGATCCGCATCATCTGATCCGAGCCTGTCGGTTCCCCTACCACCTCATCAAATGCAGGAAGGTGCGTGTGCAGCCCACAGCTCAGTACAGTACAGATAGCGAAATCCCTCTTGAGGTCATACATTAAATATTTTTTTCTCTCTTATTTTGTCGTGATCTCGACATAAAACAACTCGTTTTCCCGTGATCACGACTTATCACGCGATCTGGACATTTTCTCGTGATCTCGACATAACAACTGGTTTTCTCGTGATCTCGACATAATTAAAAATGTATTGTCGTGATCACAACTTAAAGGTGCAGTACTGTAGGTGAATGCTAGCATTAGCATATCAGCTTAGAAATTTTACGACCCTCCCCTGCCGTCCAATGCCACGCCTCCTTAAACCATGAACGCGCACTGATTAAATGTAGCCTAACACTTGATCTTGTCATTCACCAGTTAGAAAACTCAATTGAGACACGCACTTTAGCAAGTGTAGTTGACAAGCCAGCGGGTGCAGGAATTATATTTCCCCAAAACTGTGTCACAGGCTGTCACTTTAAAAAAGAATAAATGTGTGAATATAAATCAAACTTCACCGCGGTAAAGCTGGTTAGGCGGAAGAGAACATGTACTAATGTTTTGTTATTAAAACAAAAAATGGAGTGCTAAAACAGAAATATCCTGTCATCTTTTTACATTACACTTATGTCTACATTACCAAGACAACAAGTGACTTTTCATTTTCAATTGTGCTTGCTGATCCTCGTACATTGCTTGTTTTCATCTCCTTTTTCACTTAAACAACTGAACAAATGCTCAGGTCTATTTTACCGACTATATTACAGATGCTGTAAAAGGTACTCCATGAACTTAAAAATAACCAATCTTTTGCTGATGTTTTTAGAGTCACAATCTACATAAGCTTTGTATGGCTAAAATAGTTTTAAAACATACCTGTCTAAAAGTAATATTTCAGCCGGGGAGTCAGCCTTTAGATCGTTGTTTTAAACTGCATAATGTCATTGCCCTCCAGTGTGCAAGAGTAATTCCCATATTGATTTAGGGTCTAGAAAAGTTTTGATTCTACATTTTTGGCAGAAGCCCTTTCAGAAACGACACTTGTTTCTGAAAGACCAACATGGCCTTGTATCTATAAAAGAAGTTCAGGTTGATGCAGAGAACATGCATGCAGCAACTTATTTTCCGCCATAAAGAGTTGCCTTAAAATGGTAACAGCTACTGCACATTACAGTGGGAAGTATCTATTGTGTATATGACGGAGTGGCGATTAAAGTCCCCAAGAAATCAAAGCTAACTAAATGATTTAGTTAGCTCACATTGCTAATTTATTGGTGAACAATTCATCTGTGCATGTCATTAAGAACCCAAAAAAGTGCCCTTCTGATCTTTTGAAATCTAAAAATGCACTTCCTGTTTGTTTTCAGTTAATTTATCAGATTATGTGATTGAGGTAATGGGTGTGGTTAACATAATTAACCACTCCCCTCCAACGGTCAGTGTTGACAACAAACAGAAATGGTGAGCAGAAGGTGTCTATTAGGTTGTAATAGCTCTTCTAAAACCCCTTACCTCATCTTTCTAAATAAAATACCTACTTGGTGACCCCTGCTATAGGAACTGCAGCACAATACAAAAAAATAAATAAAACATTGCAGCTTCCGGTTCATTGGGACTTCAAAGATTACTATAATTGATTGCTAACTTAAATGATGATCGATCACAGGATTTTGTGGAAATTGATATCTCTTATACAGACTAACTCAGCTATTTAAAGTAAGAAATTAAAAAACAATCCTTCTCTTGTGCTTTTGGATCCGTCATTTCGTATCATTCTCGTCACTTCTGCAGCTCAAAGCTGCTTTAAACAGACGCGCGGCTCCTCCCTCATGTCTGTATGTCTAGGCTAAGTACTCTAGTGTCTAAAAGTTGCAGGATAATGAATCAAACTTCTAAGAAATGTATTATTACATTTTCTATCTTTTGATATCAACACTCTTATAAAATCTGTTTTTAACTGTTAGTTTATTTGGTTCACTGTAACCCTGCATAAGCCTCACCTGTTTCTAAATGGTTTGTCTCTTAAAGTGAGAGGTTGCTACGCCCCTGTCTACTTGTATAACAATGAATGAGAGTTTAATTATATTAAAAAAATTATTTATTAAAATATAATATTATAATAGTGTCATGGTGGAGCAGTGGGTAGCCTCGGCTGGGTCAGTTGGTGTTTCTGTGTGGAATTTGCATGTTCTCTCTGTGTTTCCTCAGGGTGCTTCGGTTTGCACAGACTGTATGCTAAGTTTCATACAATTTCTTCATGTTGTCCCAACACAAGTCGATTCAGTTAACCAAATTGTGGATTGAACATAAAAGTTGTCCCCCTAAAAACTCAAGAGTTGTGTTGTTTCACCTCATTTTAAATCAGCAGCAGCAAAAAGTGCACATGTATTTTTTATTTGCTTAATAATTATGACATAACTACATTTTACAGTAACAGGCAATCAGATCTTGTTCTATTTAGCTAATCAACAAATGCTGAATAAAAGTCCCTGCTTCTACTTTTACTTGAAGGGGGGGGGTCCACTGCTATATCATATTTTAAACTTTAGTTGATGTGTAATGTAGCTGTGTGAACATGAACATCTCTGAATGTAGGATGCTCAAAGTTCAATGCAAAGGGAGACATTGGCTTTTACAGAGTTAATTTAGCAAAGCTTACAGCAAACGAAGTTTGGGGAATACAATAAAATACATCTGGGTTAGTGAGATCATAAATGCTTCAGGTTACGTGCATTCACCATGCACATTAATTTTAATTATGTTCCAGAGAATTATAAAAATATATAGCTCTAGCATTTGACAAAGGACAGCTTCCAGAATCTCTCCCAGTTTAGTGCTGTATTCTGCCAAAAACCTCTCCTCAAAGGAGCAGCTCCAACCATAATAGCAGAAGCTGTGGATTGTGAGCCTAAACCTGTAAGTGTTTTTATTTGTTAAAATTGATCAATTACATGCATAGATTCTAGTATTTAACGGTATGTTGTAGCAAGGATGTAAACAAGGATGTAAATAACATGAAATGATGTTTGGCACTGCTAACAATTTAGCTAAAAATTCATATTTATCAGTCAAATCGCTGTAAACAGCCACAATCTTCAGCAGCGCTGCAGTGTCTCTCTATGTGGCTGCTTTGCCTGCGTTCTACATCTCAAATAACCAACACTAAAGATATGTGAACATTTCACATTACTTACATATGCTTATAATATGTGAAAGACACTTGGCAGATTTTATTTTAGAGAGCAGAGGTGAGGTTCAGCTGTGTACTTTTCATTTTCTGTCTAATACGGCTAATAGCTACTCTGACTGACAGGATTTACACAATGGCAAAGCACATGCTTGAGGGGGTGTGATACTTTTCTTGGTGATGTGGAGCCGATCCGCGAATCACCGCACATTATGTTAGCTGACCAATCAGAACCCCTTGAGGGCAGGCCTTTCAGAGGAACTAGGAAATATGACAATGGTTTTCATGTTAGCATGAGCACACTTTGCTCTGCACCCCATAAACACAAATAAGCCTTTAAATACACTTTGGACCATCCCTTTAAATAATGTATTTAGTCAAATGGATGTCATGTCATTAAAAATATCAGTCAATACTTGAGAAGGTCTGACTGCAGACTGGATGCACATCACATCTAAAACTGACCCTAACTGTACCCCACAGAGTGACTTCACTAGCTCTTTTGAGTACATGTGTCTGAGACTGCATGTGCAAGTCTGCAGCCAGATAGTGTTGCAGTACTTCTGTTTCATCATGACATTAAGGGCCCTATCATACACCCGGCGCAATAAGGCGCAAGATGTGTTTGGCCCGATTTGTTGCTATTTTCAGACCAGCACAACTCTAATTTTCACGTTTTGCTCCACGTTAAGTAGGAAATCCATTTGTGTACCGGTCTAGAAAGGAAAAGGAGGTTTGTTAGGGCACATTGTTGACGCGTTGCTATTTTGATGAACTGAAATAGACCACACCATTGATAGACTAAAAGCTGCTCTAAAGTCCAGCGCAGAGCACATTAGTTATGTGCCTATGCAGGTCCAAACGCTTACACATTGCTTAATACACAGGGTGTACAGCAATACACAGATATCTTTACATATGAAAACAAAGGATTAAAATGTTACAAAAATGATTATTTTTCTACATAAATATAAAAACCACTACATCCAAGCCTTCCTCATGTCGGGGGGGCTTTTTCAGTTTGACAATATGCATTTGTTTAATGTTATTATTATTAGCAGTATTATTTATTATATGCATATTTATATTTGTTTTAATAAAAACAAGTTTAGATTTGTCCACCTGTCGGGTTTTGGAGACGTCTGCATCACCATATGAGGCATAAGAACAGGACGTGTGTTTGGATATAACTTAGTTCCTTGACCACACTTCATTATTATTGTTCATTGATTCCTTTGCTGGAAATTGGAGCTGAATTTAGAAATAGCTTTGAACAAATCTTTGTGCTTAACAAACAAAATTAAATATGTAGGCTAATGGATGTCTTCAGTGGAGTGAGTTTCCACCAATTCCTTATCCACCAAGTGTAAAGAGTGAAGTAAAGAGTAAAAGTAAGGTTAAAAGAAAGTAAAAAGGCTAAATGGAGGAGACTCCTTCTTTATCCTCGCCAGTAAATCATTTAGTTTTTCCACTTACAAAGTCCTCCATGTAAATAGCAAATGCACCATGGCGCGACACAACTGACGTTATGCTCAAAGCACTTAAAGACGTTATGCTTAACGGACGTTATGCTTTAAGCACACCCCCAACTTATTAAGAGAATAAGCACAACCCTGTTAGACCATGCGCCATGGCACAAACTGTATTTTTCTGTCCTTAAAATAGCAAAAGTGGTTTCGGACATGCTCTTAATCCTTTTGATCCATGAGCTTTAGACTTTGCGCCTAGATTATTAAAATTGAGCCCTAAAACTTGCATAATGTTTGTGATCTTAATCTCAATTGTAGAATCACCCTGAAATGGTTGGTGAATTATGGACCTGTCCATTCAATGCGCGTCACCTGATGAAGAAAAATGAGCTGTCCCATCACATCTCAACCTGTGTGGATCGATGCTCTGTTACTGAAACCTATGGTAAGCCCTATTTAACCATGCATAGTAGTGGATGACTGCAGACACACACCAAGCAGCATCAACCAGACTTTGTGTTCAACCTGACTTGTACATTAAACTGATCTCAACCTCTTTTGCAATTTTCAAAGTGGCTAAGGACAAGACTGATAGTAAGTTTCAAATCCCTGTGAGCACCTGGACCGCCCCCGTGTGTGATGAAGATTGGGATGAAGGTAAGTCCCCTCAAGGAAATCATTTATGGTCACATTTTCATAACTAACAAGCAGCTATTTCCTATATACTGTACAAGACCAAGCAGTATCTGCTTAAGTACACTCTCACATTTAACATAACATATTTCAGACTGACAACAAAATCTGACTTGAACTGGCCCATAAATGTTGTTTCTTATCAACATATATTATGCTCCATAAATATCTGCTTCTATCGACAGCATACAGCTGACATGGCATCTGGGGATTGGCTTCTTTATTTTAAAAGTGGCAATAATGCACCGTTCACTTTCTGTCCATTCAAATGTATTATGAGGACACCATCTTTGTACATATAAAGTATTATATGTATAAAGACCTCAGTAAACAACCGGGAGCTACAAGACACTGATAATAAGCTAAATAGAAACTATTAGAAAAGATTTCTTAAACTTGCAATGTTGCTTACAGTTCTGCATCAAACATATGTCATTTTAAAAATACACTCAAAGATTAGTTAGTATGATGTAAATGCAAGCTTTAACATCTGATCCTCTTACAGAAATGGACAAGCGTGCAACATCAGCGCCCCCTTTTGTCTGGGATGTGTCTAAATTGCTTCCTAAGGACAGGTCAGTGTAGAAAAGGGATGTCCAGTCCTGTTTTTGATGGGCCAATGTGCTGCAGACTTTAATTTTCATCTAGCTGCAACACTCTTGTACTGTAATATCTAGTGAGTCTGTGTTTGAATTGTCCCCTTTATTTTCATTTATACACCCTACATTAGTCCAATAGTACAGTGAGGACATTAAGTGCACAGAAAGACTTTGTGAAAGACAGTGTGTAATGTAAAAACTTGGCCTGTGCTCTTTCTATTTAAAATTAAAGACTGCGACTGAATTTTACTCATGATCCAAACAAAGATATGGCATGCATGTAACATATGCAGCTTTTATTGTAAAATAGACTGTGTAATTTCTAAATTTGAAGCAAAAACATAATGGTCTGACTTTTAGTTTTGTGAAGCCATTGGCTTACATAAAACATTTGTAGGAAGCTGTAGATAAGCTGAATTGATACACAAATTCACTGATACTATGAACACTTTCAATCTTTCAGTGGCAAGAAAATACCACAGAAACTTTTCTAAATACAGTTGCTGCACTCCAATTTGCCCACTTGTATTACCGTTCATATAAGTGAAGTGAGTATACTATGTAAAGAAAGAGTACATACTTTTGAGTGTTTAATAGAAGACAGTGATGGGAATGTCGAATCATTTTACTGACTCGGACCTTTGAGTCTCATTCAACGAAATGAACTAATCTTTTGTATTTTTTATTTTTTCCTATTCATTTCGTTCAATTTGCCAAAATAACATTTTAAAATGTCCCAAACACTTCTACAACTAGCCCAAACGTTGACTACACTACAAACAACTACTAGAATGCTATAAACATAACACCATAAACAACATAACTAGAATGCTGTAAGAAATATAAAATAATCCTTTATTAGCCCCTTTCACACAGTGATGCTGGTAAATATCTGGAAATTTTCTGGAACAACTTTACCGGTAAATTCATAAAAAAGGTGTTCACACAAGCACAGACGTTCCGTAATTTTTCCAGAAAAGACCATTCACACATCCAATCCAAAATACCAGTAAATTCTGACATCATTAACCAGAAATGAGCTTTAAACGGCAGCGCTTGTATTTCTAAATTCAGAAGGGGTTGCCTTTTCTTGATGGTTTCACTTTTATTTAAAGCTTTAGCATTCATGCAGCTGCTTTGTGAGACATCCAAATGCAGAAACGTGAACCGCAGCTAAATGTTTACACATTTGACTACATTACACATTCTGTGGATGGATAAGTATTGTGAACAACTTATTTAAAAACATGGAGGAACACTTTCAGATGACAAGATGTTCATAATATGTGTGTGTGCTGGCGCTCACCGGCTCCTTCACGTGCACACGCGTCAACCAGAGCTTGAAGGTAAACAACGGTTGATCATAAGCATTTTATCAATAATTTTTACACAGATGGTATTAAGAAGGAACATAGAAATGTTATCTGACTAACATATAGCAGCTAAATGTGTCTGGCAAAATATTAAAAGGCTTTTATTTTCATGAACAACGCGGATGTGAATGCGTCTGAATGTTCTGATTGGCTGGTGTTGACGTCTCACGTCAGCGCGTTCTAGATGTGAACGTGCTCTTTTCAGCAATCTTCCTTCTGCATTCACACAGCGCAGCATTCCGGCAAATTACCTGTAATGTTACAACTTCTCGTTACCAATTACTGTAACGAATTTACCGGTATTTTCAAAAATGGCCTGTTCACACATACAGACCTTTCCAGAAAATTGCCGGTGAAAGGGGTTTAGGATTAATTCTGATCACCTCATCTGACAGGTCTTCAAATTTTAGTAGTTCGTTCACGTCACACTGACAGTCCTATATAAGCCTAACCAATGCGTAAAGTCTGAGCCAGAAACACCCATGATTAGTTTACCTTTCGAGTCTTCTGGTTTTTGAGTGGTTCGTTCATCACGTGACCGCATGTAAAGTGAGAGGACTCAAACCGAGGACTTGAGAAATGAACGGATCAAATCTTTTTCCAGCTCTAAATGCATATGATTGGTGCCTGACTATCATGTGATGAACAAATTACTCAAACCGAGGACTCAAGAGATGAACGGATCAAATCGTTTTCCAGCTTGAATGCATATGATTGGCTTGTGTCTTTGAATGAACGACTCAAACCCAATAGAGGACTCGAAAAATGAACTAATCTTCTCTTCCACCTGCACAAATGTGCACATGCACGAATGAACAAATCACTCTCTGAGAGGACTCAATGTTCTGGAGTCACAAAGATTAATTTAAAATAAACTTACATCAAGCAAATCTTTTTAAAAGTTCACATTGTTGCTGCATAATAAATATGATGCGCAAAATGTGATTTAAATATTTTTCAGTAGGTTAGATATGAATTAATAAGCGTTCAAAGATCTTTACCAAAGGCTTTCCACTTAACGCTCCGTTTCGCACTTTCGCCATGTTTGTAGTTTAACACTTTTTACAGGTGTTAGTAGTTCAAATTAAATTCACATCCAACATGCCATGTACAGTGTGCAATATTACAGGTTAGTGTACACACAGATTTGTACTTAAAACAGAAATAGTAGAGCATCCAGATAGCTTTGGAATACTCAATTTAACGTACAATTATTCGGGACATACTATTTTTATTTTCGAATACTATTTAGGATGGATAGTATGTGAATTGGGATGCAGCAAGTCTGTTCCCCTTTAAGATTTATTCATATTCTACTCAAATTGTATAATATTATTAGTTTTTTTTTATGTCTCAGCCCATTTGAATCTTTTTTTTTTTTTTTTTTTTTTTTTATACTGGTTGCTTGTTACATCCTTCATTTTCCTTAAATTAGATAGTTGAGACAAAATCTTTCATTTATCACCATTTATTCACCCTCAAGTGGTTCAAAGCTTAGAGTTTCTTTTTAGCACAAAAGAAAATGTGTTGAAGAATGTAGGAAACTGCTAGTTATTGACAATTTAAAAACACTACTGGTTATTCAGTGGCCACTGGTTATAGTTTTAAACATAATCTTATGTGTTCATCTGAAAAAAGAAAACTCAAACAAGTTGTAAAAAGTGGAGGATGAGTAAATGATGACAGAATCATTTGAACAAATCCTTTAATTAAACTGTCTAATTAACTACTAAAAGATTATTTAATTCAGCCTCTAACTGTGGCTGTCCATTCAAATTGCGCCCTTTTTAAAGATATGGGACAGGTTTCAGACATTGATTGGCTTTTTCATGTGTGTTTAACAGGACAGTGGCCCTCCATTAACAGATCTGTATCTCCCTGTTTTTAGCTTTTAGCCTTTTTAGGCTAGTTTCTAATGTACTTGATAGTTGATATTAATTTGATCAGATTAGTTGAATCCTACAACCAAACTACAGAAGCATTAACACATACTTCTATGCATTAGGGAGAACCCCAGTGTTTCCAGCAGTGTGATAACTGGCCTCAGAGCACCAAGAGTTCTTCCCTGGACGAGTGGCTGTACAGATTTTTCAGCTTTTTAATACAGCCATCATACCTAAACTTACTTTGCAGTTTACAACTGCTTGTGTTCTAGCTTTTTATTGTATATGTCTCCTAGTTTGTTACAAATTAGTTTCCTAATCTTCAGTTCAGTTTCCCTAAGGCGGAGCAGTAAAGGTGGTTTAGGTTCTGTTTACACCACACAAAAGAAAAGCTTATGACCAGGATTTACATTTTCAAGAATGTATTTGATGTGTTTTGTGCTGTCACCGTTGCTTTGTGTCTGCAATACAGTTTCTGTGGTCTCTTAGAGACTGTTCATATATAATATTAATAGTTTTTTGGAAAGCTTTTCATAGAGCAGATACTGTTGTAAAAACGGGTCAAATTTTATTTATAAGCGCTAACAGGTTCAGATTTAAAACTCTTACCAAGTTTGTAGTTTGTGCCAACATCACACTGGCATGTTTTCTTCAATAAAGAAAGAGTCTCCTCTTTAATTTGCTCATGATCCAACAAAACAATTTGTCTGTCCTCATCCTTCAAGAACATGTCAGATGATCTGTAATGTAGAGTAAGATAAAATCAAGTAAAAGTAAAGCTGTGAAAACGAAAGGCAAATTGCTGAATGTATTAAAGCTGAAGGACACAAGCACTTACTCACAAAATGAACTGGTGGCTTTGACCAGTTTTATTTTGACAAGTCCAGTATCCCCAGTTTTCTCTGATTGTCCCATAAACCATTCAAAACAGGCCACCAGCAGGCCCTGGATGATGATGCGTTCACCAGTCTGGAAGCTCAGTTCATCAGGCCCGTCGGCATCATAGTCCTCTGTGGTCTCGCACACTCCTACCGCTGTGAGAGATTGGTACATTTAGAGTATGTTGGTAGACTGTTTCCATCCCCCTATTTCATTTGCATTTTGGAATGGTGCATAAAAAGTGCTCATGGAAAATCCATACATTTTGAAAATGTGCATAAAAAGCATTCTGGAGGAAACCCATGCCAACACGCTGAGAACATGCTAACTCCACACAGAAATGCCAACTGGCCCAGCCGGGAAATTCAAACCAGCAACCTTCTTGCTGTAAGGCAACAGTGCTAAGCACTGAGCCACCGTGCCAGCCTTTAACAGATCATATAATGACAAATTGGGCAAGATGGGACTACATTAATGGATAAACCAATGGGCTGACCATATTGTAAAATATCTGAAATGTTGCTTTTGATCATTCTAAAATTCCTCAGCCAAAGTCCGTCATTACAGTGGTTTGGTATTATTACCTCACAGAACCATCTTGAGCGGCTGTGCCCCCAAAGAACGCTCTAGTGTTTCCAAAAGCCACCCCATGTTCATAGCATTTTGTCTTGTTTTCTGAGGCACAAATGATTTATTATATAAGAATAAAAGTTGCATGGTGATCAATCCTATTTTCCTTTGTGATATTTGCTTTCAGTTTATCAGAATTTGACGTTTTTGATCTCTTTGTCCCATTTGATGTAAACGCTGCTTTATTTGCTATTTTTTTTTTTTTCATTTGATAATTCAGTTTTGCACTTAAATGTCATTAGCTTCTTTAAAAGAAAGAGCCACACTCTTATGTAATAAAACTACACACATGCTTATTAAAAGAAAGTAACTTAATCTTTTTATGAATTAAATTATCTTATTAATTATTTAACCCCATGCCGTTCCAATTCTTGGAGACCTTCATTTATCTTCAGAACACAAGTTAAGATGATAAGGCCACAGCCATATCACCCTGGAGCCCAAGACCGGTTGCTCACTGAAGCTAAGCAGGGCTGAGCCTGATCAACCGGCAGTCTGTGTGAGTCCTAATGCCCCAGTATAGTGAAAGGGACACTATACTGTCAGTGAGTGCCGTCTTTCGGATGAGATGTTAAACTGAGGTCCTGATTCTCTGTGACCATTAAAAATCCCATGGCACTTCTCATGAAGAGTAGGGGTGTTGTAAGCCCAGTGTCATGGGCAAATTCCTTCCATCGGCCCTTACCCATCATGGCCTACCAATTATCTCCATCCACCGAATTGGCTCTATCACTGTCTCTCCACTCCACCTATACCTGATGTGTGGCGAGCGCACTGGTGCCGTTGTCCTGTGGCTGCCATCACATCATCCAAATGAATGCTGCACACTGGTGTTGGAGTGGAGAGACCCTCCTCATGATTGTGAAGCTCTTGGGTGTATGGCCATACACAATAAATGCGCTATATACATTTACATTACAATTACAAGGTATTTTAGATTAAATCTGATAGATGCGCCAAAAAAACTGTAAAAACTATTTTGTCTGCCAGTGTCTTCTTTTTTGTCTCAGATCAGGATGCACATTTACTATAGGCAGTATGCCATATTGCCATCAGTGATAAAGCAGCATAGTCCCCTTTATTTCACTGGAGAGCTGGTGACTTCTGGTGACAAGCAACATTGACCATTGGTGACAGGATGCACAGACATGGGAAGCATTAGGAGATGTGACAAGTGACAAAAGATTAGAAATATTTATGCAAATGAGAAGCAACTTTTTTACTAGCAATTACCACTAGGAGTGGAGTCAGTGTAGAGCACATGTGCTGTAGGGGGGTGACTTCTTCATGCAGCCATGCTCCTGCACCAGCTGCTAGTACACACTATTCTGAATTGAGCTGAATTGTTTTGTAAGACCAGTCAAGATGATTTTGTTGAGAGTATATAAATGCATAGCATTGATGGCAACATTAATGCATCGATTCCTTGTTCATTATTGGCATTTAACAATTTCAAATGTTTGTTTTTAGCAGTAACCAGTAGTGGGAATGCTAGAGACCAAACTTACAGGCATTGGTGACAAGCAGTGTAAATGGGGTTCAGTAGTCAAACACACAAGCGCATTATATTAACAGTAGTAAATGTGCACCCTGAACCCTGGAGGGTCAGAGAGCTCTTGGATTTCATCTAAAATACCTTAGTTTGTGTTCCGAAGATGAATGAAGTTTTTGGGGTGATTGGGACCACAAGTGTGATTTAGTTAATTAATAAGTTTTTACAACAATTGTCAACGTTTTATAATAAGTAATGTTTCTTGAACAATACTAAATCTAACCACAGCCATATCAACCTGCAGCCCAAGACCAGTTACTCATTAAAGCTAAGCAAGGCTTAGCCTGGTCGTAGTGAGGCCAGCAGGGCGTGCTTAATCTGCGGTCTGTGTAGGTCCTAATGCACCAGTATAGTAAAGGGGACTCTATACTGTCAGTGAGTGTCGTCTTTCAGATAGCGACTGAAGCCACATTTTCCCAAAGTTGCCCAGCAACATTTTGTTACAAAAAGTTGCCCTGTGTATCATCATCATAAGACTGGAGTAAAAATGCACAGTTAAACTTTTCATTGCAGGAATTAATTGGTCATTTTTAATTGTAAACAGATTTCATAATGATAATTTTGCTCTTTCCAATCAAATAAATAGTTTTTATAGTGAGCATAATTGTAGTGAGCATAATAATAATAATAATTATTATTTTAGAAGAATTTTAAAATCCAATTGCCCTCAAACATTTAAACACTTTAAAATGTTTAAAATATTTTCTCACCAATCTGGAATGGAAGGTCACTGGTGTCCTTTCCTCCACCCACTAACACAGTCTCTGGGCAGGACTTTAGAAACCACCTTGAGAAAAAAAAATCAAATTTTCTCAGTTGTAGCTGCTCAGTTTGATTTCACAACAAGTTAATCTGAAATTCAGAATGTAACCGCACATACTCATGAAAGGGAGTGACAGGCTCTAGAGCTGGTTTTGCTTTGGTTCCTCTAGACCCGTCTGCTAGTGACAGGACAGTCCAGCCTGACCCTAGAAACGGAGGCTCAAACAGAGCGATGTCCCCCTTTTCCAGATAAAGGTCCTTTCCTGATGTAGAGCTGTCAAACATCTGATTGGCAGTGCAGCATCCAAAGAAAGACCCTAAAAAGTAAACGGTGTTGGTATTATTAAAATAGCTGTAATACACATGAAAGCACAATTTGTTTTTCATTTCAGTGTTTGGGGGTTGCACTTTTCTTTTTTACCTTCTTGCATTAGAAAACCTTTGTACATTAGATTTAGTGTCTCCTCTTTAATTGAGATCTCAATTCCTGAATGGTGGTCAAGAGAGGTTAACCAAAACTCCTGGTCCATGAGAAGATTTTCCATACACTGACCCAAGAAGCCTGATGAAAATTACATAATCGGTAAGTCATACAGTATTGTTAGGTTGAATCAAATTGTTTGCAAAAATAAAAATAATACAGTAAAAAAGCAGCAAGCTCTAATAATAATATACAATAGATACATTAATATACAATAAAATTGGGAAATATATATTTTTTGTAGTTTTTATTATTTGGCCACTTTATTAGGTACACCTGTCCAACTGCTCATTACGCAAATGTCTAATCAGCCAATCACATGGCAGCAACTCAATGCATTTAGGCATGTAGACATGGTCAAGACAATCTGCTGCAGTTCAAAGCGAGCATCAGAATGGGAAAGAAAGGTGATTTAAGTGACTTTGCACATGGCATGGTTGTTTGTGCCAGATGGGCTGGTCTGAGTGTTTCAGAAACTGTTGATCTACTGAAATTTTCACGCACAACCATCTCTAGGGTTTACCAAGAATGGTCCAAAAAAGAGAAAATATCCATTGAGCGGCAGTTCTGTGGGCGCAAACGCCTTGTTGATGCCAGAGGTCAGAGGAGAATGGCCAGACTGGTTCCAGCTGATAGAAGAACAACAGTAACTCAAATAATCACTCGTTAAAGCTGAGGTCTGCAGAAGAGCATCTCTGAACGCACAACAAGTCCAACCTTGAGGCGGATGGGCTACAGCAGCAGAGGACCACACCAGGTCTTCTGATGGCTACTTCCAGCAGGATAACGTGCCATGTCATAAAGCATGAATCATCTCAGCCTGATTTCTTGAACATGACATTGAGTTCACTGTACTCAAATGGCCTCCACAATCACCAGGTCTCAATCCAATAGAGCACCTTTAGGATGTGGTGGAACGGGAGATTGGCATCATGGATGTGCAGCCAACAAATCTGCAGCAACTACAGTATGTGATGCTATCATGTCAATATGGAGCAAAATCTCTGAGGAATATTTCCAGTACCTTGTTGAATCTATGGCATGAAGGATTAAGGCAGTTCTAAAGGCAAATATGGGTCTAACCCAGTAAGTTGTACCTAAAGTGGCCAGTGAGTGTATTAAAAAATACAGTTGTTCATTATTCATGTTAATTCATGGTGCATTAACTAATGTTAACAAGCATGAACTTG
>CAIGQZ010000749.1:2568319-2581038 GCA_903798205.1 Danio tinwini
TATATATATATATATATATATATATATATATATATATATATATTAGGGCTGTCAATATTAGCGCGTTAACGCACGTGATTAATTTGAAATATTTAACGCGTTAAAAAAATTAACGCATTTATCGCAGTTGCAAGTTTTTTTTTTTTTATTTACTGTTGTGGTCGACGTGTGTTCAGGGCCGGGCACGCCCATAGAGGCGACCTCCTCACTTTCATCCCCGACACCCACCCCCTCCCTCCCGGTGCTAACTTTTAACCGCAAACCGGTAAGTTTCTATTTCACTTTCGGGTTGATGGCGGCGTGATCACGGTTTGCCTACAGCGCCAGTTCAGCTTGCTCCGGTCCTGCGTGTGTTTAATGTGCAAAGAAAAATGGATAAAGGAGAATATGGATCCATGTAAATGTATTCAGTGAAAGCGCCAGATGATGTCACAAGCTGTCAAAGACATCCCATTCCTCTCTAAGTTGACTCCAAGCGCCCTCAACACTACACGCAACTTTTGTAAAGCGTCTGCTTCACGTTGATGTGTCAGAATCCTTGATTAAGAAATAAAGCCATACTTTAGAACGCTTGGTTTAAGCAAATTTGATTAGATCGTGCGTGTTGATGATCTGAAGGGAGTGAGCTGCTCTCTCTCTCTCTCTCTCTCTCTGTGTGTGTGTGTGCGCGTGCGTGCGTGCGTGCGTGCGTGCGTGCGTGCGTGTGTGCGTGTGTGTGTTCTGAATGAGTGTATGGTGATCCTCCAGCAACTGTACCTCTCCCAGAACCTGTGCATGTGTTTAATATTAGATAATATCAGTGTGTGCTTGTTTAACCTGCTAATGGAAGAGGAGCTGTGTGTGTTGTTCCCGATAATGTCAATAGACTGGTCTGTCTTAGCAACTGGTTAAATCGTCACCTTAGAATTATAAGGTTCTGTCTGACATTTTTGTCAAAATTGAGTTATTGACATTCTTATTATATGACAACTTATTTACATTATGGGATGTTTTTTTAGAAGTTGTTTACATTAAGACCTTTTATTTAAAAACAAAAACAAATGTTACACACATACTGTTTGGTATGGAATGCAAAAACTTTGAAGCTCAATATCTCAAAATCATTCAGAACGCAGACAGAACCTTATAATTCCAAGGTGACGAGATGTTAAGGAGGACAAAGCTAAATTATTTCTACTTTAGAATTAATGTTTTCAACTTGCAATACAACTTTACAATAAATACAATTGTTTGTATTCAATACTTTATTATTATAATTTTTCAATTTCTATATTTGCAATGCCTGTATTTAGGATTTTTTTATTCGTGATTAATCATGATTAATCACTCGAAAATGTGTGATTAATTAGTAAATTTTTTTAATCAATTGACAGCCCTAATATATATATATATATATATATATATATATATATATATATATATATACACATACATACATACACATACATACATACATATATACCAGCTATACCATGAACGATACGACGGCAGCCACAGGACAACGGCGGCCGGCAGATCGCTCACCACACAGTGATCGAGCCAATTCAGTCAATAGTATCTGGATGCAGCCTTTATGATGCAATCTGAGATTGCATTGCTCGGAGATGCAATCTCAGACATCATGCACTCAATGGAGCTAGTGACGTCACTGTGAGAGGTAAGGTTAGGGGTGGGTTAGGTGAGCACATTAAAAAGCATTGAATGCAGCTCAGATTGCACTGCGCCGAGTCTGCAGCCAGACCCTTCTCAATTCGGTGGATAGGGATGATTGGGAGGCCATGATAGAGAGGGGCAGATGGAGGGAATTTGGCCAGGACACCAGGGTTACACCCCTACTCTTTATGAGAAGTGCCATGGGATTTTTTTAATGACCACAGAGAGTCTATGAAAAGCTTTGCTGCACATTTTGTGGAAAAAAATAGATATTTCAACAATGTTTTCAGTTCTTTCGATCAGTTTAATTCACCATGGCTAAATAAAAAGATAAGCCTGCGTTAAGATAATTTTATTTTAAATCTTTCTTACCCTAAATGTTTAATGTTGGTGTATTGTAAAACAATAATTGTAGTGTTTCCTACATTGATAAATATAACATTTTGCAACCTTGCAAAAAGTGTTTTCCACATTGATCATAAGAAATGTTTACATAATGTTTAATTTTACACTGAAAAAAAAAAAAAAAGATTCACTGGATTCAATCTTTTTTTTTAAGGTAAGTGGTTGCAAACAATTTATATGGGCTGAATTTAAACAAATTAATTTAACCTTACTAAATTTAATTTGCTTAAATTCAGCCCATACAAATTGTTACCTTAAAAAAAATTGTAAATGCATGAATCATGTTTTCTGTGAAGGATGATCTCTAAAAAAAGCTTCTGTAACAGAAATAGATTATGATTTAGAATGTATTACATTTTAAAATGAATGTTTTTTTTTGTTTGTTTTAATAATATTTCACAACATGGATCAAATAAATACAGACTATTTAACAAGGACTTTTTACAAAAATAGACCAAACAAAAATGTGTGTAAAAAAACACAAAAAAAAGTTTATAATAATCATTGAGTTGGCATTGTTAATAAACATACTATACACTCTCAAAAATAAAGTTAAGCGAGCTGCCACTGGGGTGGTACCTTTCCAAAAGGTACACATTTGTAGCTAAAAGGTCCATATTAATACCTCAAGGGTACATATTGGTACCTAAAAAGTACAAAAATGTTCCTCTTAAAATTTGTAGGTACTAATATATACTTCTGACGTACCAATATGGACCCTTTAAGTACAAATTACCTTTTGAAAAGGTACCACCCCAGTGACAGCTTGCGCACCTTTATTTCTGAGAGTGTGCAGTGCTCAGCATATACAAGTGAACTCTCACAAATCTCTCGTTTAAATTCATATTTTTAATAGGAAGCTATACAATATTATATTTGTGCATATATATTAGATTAGTCAGTACTGAAGCCAAATCTGGAGCTTATCTAACAAAATAACTTACGATAACGGTCCAAAAACTAGTATACCTAAATGTATATGTTATAGAAAAACATTAAATAGAAAAAAAAAGGAAAAATCAAGAGAAGCAAAAAATTGAAAAATGTAGAAATTTTGTAGGTTGTAATTTATTTTTGCAATATTTTGCTTGAATTTAATTGTATTATCTTTCAACTAAATATTATTTTGATAAATAATAAATCTGTTTTGTTTAAATGCACCAAAATACACTGCCTATATTCACTGAGAAATGGAGAAAAATATTCATTTTCTAATGAAGTGTACTCAGTTATGCTGAGCACTCTATATAAACGTATTGTCTGACACACTAAACTAAGAACAGACCCATTCTGTGGTAGGTGCTGAACTTCCATATGTCTTCGATGGTTTTAAAAGTGATAAATATAGTCCTTTCCTCACTGTAAATGGATACGAAATGAGCAGACAGTTCCTGCAAGACATTGAAATCAACATGTTGGAATTTGAGATTATTTCTTGTGTATACAGTACATATATGTAGTATTGTATTCCAAATGAGTATAACCATACAGATATCAAGGTGACAACCCCTGAGAGGTCAGCTTCCAGCACACAGAGCTTCCTGCAGAGCACTTCCTGTGTGTTCTCATCGGCAGGAAGTCGATCCGGCCCCTCCACCATAGTCAGCTGCATAGCCAGCACTACAACAGGAAACAGCGTATGCATTTAACATTGTATCTATCAAAACATGAAGAGTTTAGATGCAAAATCTCTAAATGCCATCTGAAATGTTCTTCTAAAATAAGGCTCCTGAGTGTAGGTTCAGTAAAATCACTTTTATGGCAAAGAATAATTCCTTTTCATGGTCTTTGAAGTGAAATAACAACATAAACAAAGGAGGCTGAGAGCAACGTTCATTTTCAATGGAAATTTCAGACGGCACTTACAGGTTTTTGCATCTGAACTCTTCACATATTCTTTAAAGAAACTCTTTTATTGAGAAATATGTTTTATTTAGATTGTATAACCAGTCTCTTATATCAAGATCAAAATGTGTTTGTATAGATTGTACAGATCAGGGCCTCGTTTCAGAAAGGAGGTTAAGTGAAAATGTTGTTAACCCTGAAATGAGAGAAACTCCGGGTTTTCCGTTTCAAAATGGCAGGTTTGTCAACCTGAAGAAAGCAGGGTAAGTCAAGCCTGTTACTGAAAGAGAGGTAACTTTAACTCAGAGTCAGTTACTGTGGTAACTTACTCTGTGAACCTTACCTGGTTAGGAGCAGGTTTTATTCTCTAAACTTGGAGTTTCTGTTGATCTCCTCCCTATTTTTTTTAAAGACATATTGGTATTCCTTGCCTTAGCCTTACGTTTCCACCCACCTATTTTTATGTGCATTTTGGACATGCGCATAAAAAAAAACGGTTGATGGATATGCCAAGATGAGCATCAATTTTGAAAATCCGCAAAAAAAATGTATGTACAAAACTGAGTAGGATAGACTTTTTATTCGATAAGAAAATATGCACATAAACTATGATGGAAACACTTTTACTGAACAAACTTCAGCATGTGCATTAAAAAAAGATTGTTACAAGAGATCATATGATCATGAAAATGTGTGTGAATGGACAAACAGGCTGATCACACTTATACATGTGAACTGTTGTTTTGGTCATTCTAAAACACCTTAACCGTTTTAATAATAAAGTTATTATATTATTAATGACCTCCAGAACTGTCAAGATCGTCTGTGCTCCGCATCTCGTGGCTTCAAACGTCACCACGCGTTCATTGCATGTCGGCATACTGTCTTCTGAGGTGAAAGTCATTTATTAAATAAGAAAAAGATTCATGCGGCTTCTTTTTATTTTTATAAATTTTATTTTTACTGTTGTTATTTGGTGCCAGTTAATCAGGAAGTGACGATGTTGTTCTCTTTGACTCATCGAATGGAAAACTGCTTTATTCGCACATCTTTTATGAGATATTCCAGTTTTGTGTGTAAATTTAATTAGCATCTTTGGATGGAAACAAAGATATTGTCTACATTTCAGTCACACAAAGAAAGTCAGGAGAATGGCTTGCCTTTTTAAAATAAATAATTAGCTTAAATTCACTGCCCTTCGACAGGGACATGTACTGTAACCAAACTAAAAGTATTATTACTTGTTTTAAAAACTATTTGTTAGTACTGCTTATATTCTAAATGTCATATCAGTCTCTACCATTGATCAATAATAAAGGCAGACACACAAGTGCTCTTTTACATCTATTAAAAACTCAATTTTAGAAATTTCATCTTAAACTGATCAGCATGTGTTAAAGTGGAAACCTTAAATTAAACAATTCCACTGAACATTAAGTTAAGGTTATATGCAGTCTTGTTTTTTTCCAAATTTGTTGTAGAAACTATGCAGTAGCCTATTTTGTGTAATTTAATGCAATTACATCTGAAATAACTTCAAAATTACGGCAAATTCCCCACTTTCTCAAGTGAAAAGTCAATAAACGTCACACATTACGTAACTTTTTTTAAAAATTATACTTAAATATTTAAATACTTTAAATGTTAACTTGGCGACGCAGTGGTGCAGTAGGTAGTGCTGTCACCTCACAGCAAGAAGGTCGCTGATTCGAGCCTTGGATGGGTCAGTTGGCGTTTCTGTGTGGAGTTTGACATGCAGTACAGGTGAATTGGGTATGCTAAAAATGTTCCGTATGAGTGTGAATGAGAGTATATGGATGTTTCCCAGAGATGGGTTGTGGCTGAAAGGGCATCCGCTGCGTAAAACAAGTGCTGGATAAGTTGGCGGTTCATTCCGCTGTGGCGACCCCGGATTAATAAAGGGATTAAGCCGAAAAGAAAATGAATGAATGAATGAATGAATGAAAATGTAAACTGCTGGAGGAAGAAATGCTGATTTTTTTTTCTTTCAGATGTTGCCATGTTGACTCGTAATACCTGCGCTCCATTGATAATGCCTTTTAATAGTTACAGTGTGCGCGCTTAACTCTGAATCAGTCTACTCAAAGTTGATTAAAATCAGCTATTCTGAAACCAAAAACTCTTGAGTTTTTAATCTCTCGGTAAGTCAACTCAGAGTTCAAGTTTAAACTCAGATTTGGTTGAACCACCTTACTGAAACAGGCCCCCGATTGTGATATTATAATGTATTCTTATGTAGCCTGTGCACTGACATGACATTAGACACTCGTTAAACAAACAAACACAGAAATATTATGTATAATGCATCGATGTGTCAGCAGCCTCCATTCAGGAAACATCTTTGTCAGTTCTAGTGAATGTGTAAAGGAAAAGGATTTAGCAGATGATGCATGAATGCAAGTTAGTTAATGCGAGGTGACATCATAAACTAATCAAACCTTTATACTGTTGTAAATTCCCGGTCTAGCACTACTGCTCTCAAAACATTCACTTTGAGGGCAATATTCAGGCTCAATCAACAGTTTAGAACTGAATTTTGTGATGTTTCATGTGATGTTTCACTGCTGTGTTTAACTGAGAGGGTTAATAAGTGACACTCGGTGTGATTTGTAAAGTCCAAGGTATGATCTCTACAAGTTACACTTTTTTTGAGCATCACAAGAGTAGGTCAGAGTTCAATTAAAGTAGTAGGAAAAGTAGTCCAGAGTTGATTTTACTGATGATGGCAAGTTTAATTTATTTGGGTCCAATGAGAAACAAGTTTACAAGTTTGTCATCAGACTGGGTGAAGACTGCAGATTCAGATCACAACAGAGCGGTGTCTTGTGATGTCTTGTGAGAGACATAGATATTTACATTATAGATGTCGCCTATGCTTTTGCTGTCTATTGGAAGGAATGTGTCAATAGAGCTGCCAACTTGATATAGCGTAGTGCTCCTTTGAAATTAATGTGGGACTAAGGTGTAGTGGAGGACTGGCCATCCAGAGCCATATATTTATGTATATATATTACCGGGAGTTTTCCCGGTGGTCAGTAAGCAAATATTTTATTAAATTCTGAAAATTATAATTGTACATCACTTTGCTATATTGATGGATAAGTGACCGCACAGACATAGCGACAAAGAGCATGTGTTTGAGTGCATGGAAATGTATTATCCTCCCTCCCTGTTAAATTTGATCTAATCCATGTCCTGAAACACAGCCCCTCTCCTGCTTTCACTTCTCATTCTAATGGAGGGAGCAATTTGTTTGTGAAAGAATCTCCATTATGAATGACTCGTGTGAACCATTAATATCCCTGCGTCTCAATGTGCATATCAATGTATAGATTATACAGTAAATTGTTAACAGTGTAGGAAAAACAAATACTATGGAAGTCAAAGGTTACAGGTTTTCATCATTCTTCAAAATATCTTATTTTGTGTTTAACAGAAAAAATTTACTTTTTTTGGAAGAATTATTCCTTTATTAGTGCAATAATTGTGGTCATATTAGCCTACTTTATCAAAATCAGATTAACGTTGAAGTATTTAGGAAATAATTTACTGGTCTGTTAATACTTTTTTTCTTTGAATTCTCTTTGGTTTTCCTGGCTCACCAACATCCCTACCTCTAGATGAAGACTCCATGATATTATCCAGTTCATTGCGCGTGTACTCATTCGACAGCTCTCTGCGTAGGGTCCGAACCCTGTCCGGATCTGGATCCACGCCGTTCCCTGTTTTGGACGAGTTTCTGCGAGTAGCGGCTGACATCCCGACCGAGTCCCGTGCGGAGGAGCGAATGACTGCGCGCTGTCGATCACGCGCTTTTCGCTCTCACAGCAAATAAAAGCGCACAGGTGGCGGAACTGACTTTAATAGCGTACGTTACAACATTACAAGACTGCAGACTCCTGTTTTCCTGCTTGACGGCTGAAGTAAAGTCAGAGAACGTCCAGAATAATGTAGCCTTCCTGCGAGCAGAGGCAGGTTCAGCAACTCGCACAACACTCTAGTAGCAGGTGTGTGTGTGTGTGTGTGTGTGTGTGTGTGTGTGTGTGTGTGTGTGTTATGGGAATTTGGTATCAGTAAACATTTTTTTTAATAAATGTGACCTTGGCACGCACACTTTTGAGCAAAAGTTAATAATCACATATTGAGTAAACACTGAGATTAAAAAAGCAAAAAGCTGGTGGTCTGTTATGAGTGTAAACTCAGTAGGTGTGTCTCTGGATGAACTCAAAAAACTCAGAGGAAGAGTGTCAGCATTTCCCCTTCCTCTCTGATTGGCTGCAATGGAGGAAAAATAAGCTTTTAAAACCATGTGTAATCATAGTTGTAAATGGGTATCAATCAATATAAAAAACAACAGCAAAGATTCATTCATTCATTTTCCTTCGGCATAGTCTCTTTATTCATCAGGGGTTGCCACAGCGGAATGAACCGCCAACTTGTCAACCATATGTTACCCATATCTTTCCAATAAAATTGTCTGTTATGTAAAAACTCTCTAGTTAAAAAAACATACATCATTATTACATTAAAATCTGCTCTACCTTTTTTGTTTCTGTTCTTATTATTCAAACATGTCTAATAAAATGTACATGTAAACATCAAAATGGTAATAACATTGCCCGAAAGTGTTGAACAGTGCTGGTACTGAGACTTCTAGGGGAATTAAGAAAAAAAATGGTGTGGGCTCAATCTTTTCATGCAGAACAGTTCCAGTGTAAGAATAAGAGTAATACAGTTTAAGGCAAAACAAGTTTATTTATATAGCACAGTTCATACAGAGTGGCAATTCAAAGTGCTTTACATAAACAGGAGTAAAAGAAACTAGTATAAGAACATAAAAACAGAATAAAAATGTCTACATTAAAATGTGTTAAAACAGGTTATAAAAGAATGAAAAAAGAAAAGAATGACATAATAGTGCGAGCTGTGGGTTGTAGCACAGGGCTTATTCAGTAAAGGCACAGCTAAACAGATGTGCTTTCAGTCTTTGAATGTGCCTAATGTTGGAGCACATCTGATCATTTCTGGAAGCTGATTCCAGCAGCTGACGGAGAAAATGTAAAATTACGAATTTTTTTTTTGTACAGTGTACTTTTAAGTCTATTCTGAATGTAACTGGAAGCCAGTGTAAAGACCTGAGGACAGGTGTGATGTGCTCTGATTTTCTGCTTCTGGTCAGAATTCTGGCAGCAGCGTTCTGGATGAGCTGCTAGAATCTGGTTCTGGATGAGCTGCTAGGGTTTTAAGAAAGAAAGAAAATTTTACAAATGAATTAAACAATTTAGCCTATTAAAATATCCAACAACTACAGAAAAACTTAATAAAGTACTCAAATCTAATCACACATTTTCTGATGAATGAAATAAACAGGTTGTTATTCAAGTTATTGAATCATAGAAAAGCAGTGGATTATTCTCTCGTTATCTTGTGATTCTGCCTTTTAATAAGACATCTTGAGCCTAAAAGAAAAAAAGTGGAAAAAAATTAAAGAATAGCTGATTATTTTGATAACTCAAGCTGACAATAAATTCACAATTGTTAATACACTAAACTATGAAATGACACTGCAATTAAATGCAAGTGAATGCTTGTGAAGTGCACACAGTTGCTGCAGGTTTGTCGGCTGCACATTTATGATGTGACTCCAAAGGCATTACTCCAAAGGTGCTTTATTGGATTGAGACCTGGTGACTGTGGAGGCCATTTGAGTACAGTGAACTCATTGTCATGTTCAAGAAACCAGTCTGAGATGATTCACGCTTTATGACATGTAACTGTTGTCATAAAGGAATGGACATGGTCAGCAAGAATACTCAGGTAGGCTGTGGCATTGACACTATGCTCAATTGGTACTAATGACCCCAAAGTGTGCCAAGAAAATATCCCCCACACCATTACACCACCACCAGCCTGAACCATTGATATAAGGCAGGATGGATCCATGCTTTCATGTTGTTGATGCCAAACTCTGACCCTACCATCTGAATGTCGCAGCAGAAATTGAGGCTCATCAGACCAGGCAACGTTTCTTCAATCTTCTATTGTCCAATTTTAGTGAGCCTGTGTGAATTGTAGCCTCAGTTTCCTGTTCTTAACTGACAGGAGTGGCACCCGTGTGGACTTCTGCTGCTGTAGCCCATCTGCCTCAAGGTTGGACATGTTGTGCATTTAGAGATGCTCTTCTGCAGGCCTTGAAAATTTGTGTTAACGAGTTGAACAGGATATACCTAATAAAGTAAGTGTAACAGTGAGTGTAGATGCATTAGAATGTAAATGGTAACAGGACAACAAGAAACATTAAAGATTAAACATGTCTGGTTAATTTGTTTATTTTTTTGTTGTGGTAAATGGTTTGTTTAAAACATTGGCTAGTTTACAAACTAGTAAACCTCTAAGTGCCATCTGAACATTTCTCCTAAAATGAGCATTTTCTCAGTCTCCTATGTGTAGTTTGAGTAATTTCACTTTAATGACAATTAATATGTTATTTTTATTGCCTTTAATGCAAAAAAATAAACTGAACATAAACATACAAGGCTGAAAAAATTATCATCTTAGAAGAAAGTTTCAGATGGCACTCAGAGGTCTTCGCATCAGAACTCTTCAAATGTTGGTAAAATATAGACAAACCCAGTTGGGTATTTATAGTTTACCCAATCAGCTTAAATGTAATACTGAAAACAATGAAATACTCTAAGCTCTCACTCATTTGAATTGAGACTCATGCTCAGTAGCCAATTATGGCCGCAGTTTATTCATGTCACACTTTAAAGTCAATCTTTTATAAAAGCATGGTGTTCAGACTTGCTGCATCTCAGGCAGCAATATTTAAATGATTTGTTTAATAAACAATTGAGGATGGTAATGTTAGGCATGGATAAAATGATGGGCGGCTAAAATCTATGGGTGTAAATTGTATAACTCTTTACCCTCTGATATTCACAATGCAGAATCCCTGAGTATTTTTAAATCATCTCTTAAAACTTTTTTAGGGTAGCTTTTATTTGATTTTATTTGACTTTTATATGATTTTTAGATGGGCAGAATGTTGGGGCAGTGGGTAGCGCTCTTGCCTCACAGCAAGATGATCGCTGGTTCAAGCCTTGGCTGGGTCAGTTGGCATTTCTGTGTGGAGTTTGCATATTCTCCCTGTGCTCCCGTGGGTTTCCTCTGGGTGCTCCTGTTTCTCCCACAAGTCCAAAGACATGCTGTACAGATTAATTGTCTGTAGTGTTCGAGTGTGAGTGAGAGTGTATGGGTGTTTCCCAGTGAAGGTTTGCAGCTAGAAGGGCATCCACTGCGTAAAACATATGCTGGTTCATTCAGCTGTGGTGACCTCAGATTAATAAAGGGACTAAGCTAAAAAGAAAATGAATGAATGAATGATTTTTAGATCTATTACTACTATTACTATTTTATGTTTTATGCATATTTTTGGATTGATATTTTTACATGGAGACATCCAGTCACATCCATCAGTACAGTCATAGCTTTTACTTGTGTTCTCAGAGTGCTGTTAAAAAGCTGAAACTGTGGTCCTTGTAATCATATGAGGCAAGTCAATGGCTAAGTCTTCTTTAATGTTTCATTGAATAGAAGGAAAAAACACCTACACTAAATGTAATTAAGAGTTTTCGTCATTTCCGTAAATGTTTTCCATTTAATTACTGATGTGAATTGCATTATGGGATGTTGATCTCGGCTCTGTCCACTTTTGATGTTATAAATTCAACTCTACAGTTTAACAAAGGGACTTTTATTGACATTTTAGTTTGAAATAATATAATGTATAAGATATAAAATCTATAGATTTTAAATAATAGAAAATGTACTGGCAGTTTGTTACAGGGTGTTTGCAGTATAATATACAACACCATCCCAGACAATATAGCACTTTAAATTATAAAAAAAAAGTTAATAAAAGTCATATTTTTAACTTTTCAAGGTTAAAAATTGAAAGAAAGCTCAAGATTCCATAATGCAATTCAAAAGCATAAATAAACAGGGGAAAATAACAGCCTAAATAAAACAGGAATCACAAAATAAGGAAAACTGCTAATTTATGATTTTTTTAATTATTTTTTTACGTGTGGAGCAATGTGGGACTAAATTGAATGACCAGTGTGTAAATTATCAGCAAGGTTTTATTTTCGAGTGCACTAATCCTTTGAGGTTTTGTGTCATACAGTATAATTGTGAACTGAGTTTGGGACAGGGCCTTTTGTCATCCTCATGGGCCCTATATCACAGTTATTTTACTATTACTGGAAAAAGTATTTGTTTTAAAGGGCAGTGGTTATAAAGATGCTGAATTTGATTCTTATTAACTTCTCAGGAATATTTTATGGATATATTTAGGCTATAGGTTGAAATGTGTACGCTGATGCAAAACTTTAAATAGGCATAATAAACTCACAGTTTACATACCCTCATGTGGTGTCAAGAAAAAGCTGTCTTCTTTTGTGTTCAACAGAAAACGATAAGGTTTTAAACAAGTAAAAACAATGACAGGATTCTGTTTGTGTCAGGATTCTGGTTTCTTTCTTAACCTAGAGCGCTCTCTGGTGGAACACTAAAATAGTCTATCTAAAACTAAAGTGTAGAACAAGCTCTAAGTTATTTTAAATAACCGATACTGACAACCGCAGTTCGATTTTTTCTGTTGATCTCAGTAATTTGTTCAAATATTGAAGCACAAATATATATTCAAATATATATTGCATCCAAACCACTAAACTGGCCCCTGGCATTAAATATAAAAATGGCTTGCCATACAGAAACAGCAGAAGCTGAAT
>CAIGQZ010000749.1:2588505-2653793 GCA_903798205.1 Danio tinwini
ATAAATAAATAAATAAATAAATAAATAAATAAATAAATAAATAAATAAATAAATAAATAAATAAATAAATAAATAAATAAATAAATAAATAAATAAATAAATAAAGATAAGTTACACACAAATTACCATCTGTCAATCACTTTTTTCCGCGGGACTCTGGTATGACTAGGCAGAGTGAACTGTGCTGTTATGGCGTCCACACACTTGCTTGGTAAAAAAGGTGCACAAACAGGAACCAACCAACAGTATCTGATAGGGGTGTAACAATACTTCAAACCGAACCGAAATATCGCAATACACCAACCACGATACGTATCGTGAAACTCTTGTGGCGTACCGCGATACTCTCACGCCCCCTGCTGCCCATTGTTGAGGTTGACGTCACTTGTCTCTAACTAATTAAACCAAATTTAAGCACATATTTATTTGATCGCATTTGATTAAATTGTACTAGTAATGAGGTTGTGTTCTAAATATTATATTCTAAAGTTAGTATTTTCCAAGTGCATGTCATATCATGTGAGTGAGCAATCACACTCGATTACTACTGCATGGTTTCCGCTACATTCATTCTTCCATGGCAGGGCGCCACACCAAAATTTACCCCGCCACTAACTGATGCTTGCGCACTGATTTTCTCTGTTCATGCACAAAATTCTTGCGTGCCCTCATATATACTCTGCTCAAGTGCGCTTTCAAATACACGCTGCTGAAGTGTGATTTAGTGTGTTTACGCATCACGCATCACTAACTGACTGACAGGTGCGTGTCGTGATGCGTGAGACTAGCAAATATGACATAGCTTTCAGTTAAGATGAACACAGTTTCCATAATTATACTTTATAGATATTAGATAATGCTTTATAATACTTTAAAATGTATAGATGATGTTATCTTGCTGGAGTTTATAGCCGTTTCACTTTACTTGAATCGATACTTGAGGTTGGACTACATTCAGTACACTATCGTAAAAGAAATTATCGAGATAGTTAGATGTATCGATAATTTTGATAATTTTGCACAGCCCTAAGTAACAAGTTTAATTATATCAACAAGACAGGATGTGCGCAAAGCAACTGGGATTAAAAGATCTGTTCAGCTCCCTGTGATCATCAGTCATCATCAAATGTGATCAAGAATGAGTTTCACAAGTTTAAACGTTTACAAAACAGTGCATGTGTGTAATGAATTACAGCGATTTTTACCGTCTTTATCCCCACAGCCGCATGTCAGTACAATTATAAAAGAAGACACTTCAATCCCGGTTTGTGGATGTTAAATCAGGTTTATTTTGTACATCAACATAACGAATGTACATACAGCAGTGGATATTAACTTGTATCCTGTCACATTTACGTGCAAAAACAGTGCAAAGTTAAACGCGCGCACTGTGTGTGTGTGTGTGTGTGTGTGTATGTGCGTGAACTTTGTAACAACATTGTGTGTGACTCATCATTGCAGAAAGGCTTGAATTAACTCCACAACAGATACATCAAATAATCATTGGGAAAGTTCTTACTGTAGTATTTCTAACAAATGTTACATTAGATCTGCTTCCTTCATGTCTGTCTCTGTGCTGTTTATCTGACGCAGCCGAGGTGGAGATTGAGGCACACTCTGACAGACACGTGGGAACAGTGGGCGGGGAGAACTAGCATTGAAGGCACAGGCCACAAAAACAGCTACTGTGTGTTCAGAGCAGAGGATCCCAATATTCTGAAAGGTCTAATAAATAATCTGATGGGTGTTTTGAGCTGAAATTTGACAGACACATTCTGGAGATACAAAAGACTTATCTTAAATCTTAAATTTGTCATATCAGCAAATCCACCATACCAGTGCAAAAATAAAATGACGGTAAATGACAATAACACTAAAATTGCCTGCTCTTACCTCCATTGGTTGGTGTGGATGAACAGGAGATTTGATGTGTTTTGCCAGCTACTGTATCAGATAATGTCGCTGTTGCCTACAGTAGTAGCTTTTTATGAATTGTGATCAATAACACTCATCAAAATAGTGGAAATTAATGCAGGACCTAAAGCTTTAACTCATAAATCCATAGTTTGACCTCTGAGCAACAAGCCTTTTATGATACGTTAATGTGGCTTATATTAACCAAAATGCACACGACCAGTTAAAAAGTGAGATGTCAGTAAACTGTGAAGTGAAAAAAAAAAAATATATATATAGAGATATTTTGAAGAAATCTGAAAACCACTAATCAATGACATGTATACACTACCTGACAAAAAAAATCTTGTCGCCTATCCAAGTTTTAGGAACAACAAATAATAACTTGATTTCTAGTTGATCATTTGGTATCAGAAGTTGCTTACAGTGCATCCAGAAAGTATTTATATCGCTTCATTTTTTCCACATTTTTTTATGTACAGCCTTATTCCAAAATTGATTAAATCCATTTATTTCCTCAAAATTCTACACACAATACCCCAAAATGACAATGTGAAAAAAGAGTTTTTGAAATTGTTGCAAATTTATTAAAAAATAAAAAAGCTGAAAAATCACATGTACATAGGTATTCACAGCCTTTGCTCAATACTTTATTGATGCACCTTTGGCAGCCTCAAGTCTTTTTGAATATGATGCCACAAGCTTGGCACACCTGTCTTTGGGAATTTTTCCCTATTTCTCTTTGCAGTACCTCTCAAGCTCTATCAGGTTGGAATGGAAGCGACGGTGTACAGCCATTTTCAGATCTCTCCAGAGGTGTTCAATAGGATTTAGGTCTGGGCTCTGGCTGGGCCACTCAAGGACATTCACTGAGTTGTTGTGAAGCCACTCCATTGACATTTTGGCGGTGTGCTTTGGGTCATTGTCTTGCTGGAAGATGAACCGTCGCCCCAGTCTGAGGTCAAGAGCACTCTGAAGCAGGTTTTCATTCAGTATGTCTCATCAGACCAGAGAGTTTAGTTTCTTATGGTCTGAGAGTCCTTCAGATGCCTTTTGGCAAATTCCAGGCAAGAAGTGGCTTCCGTCTGGCCACTCTACCATACAGGCCTGATTGGTGGATTGCTGCACAGATGGTTGTCCTTCTGTAAGGTTCTCCTCTCTCAACAGAAGAACGCTGGAGTTCAGACAGAGTGACCATCGGGTTATTGATCACCTCCCTGACTAAGACCCTTCTCCCCCGATCACTCAGCTTAGATGGCCGGCCAGCTCTAGGAAGAGTCCTGGTGGTTCCAAACATCTTCCATTTTTGGATGATGGAGGCCACTGTGCTCATTGAAACTTTCAGAGCAGCAGAAATTTTTCTGTAACCTTCCCCAGCCTTGTGCCTTGAGACAATCCTGTCTGAGAGGTCAGACAATTCCTTTTGTCTTCATGCTTGGTTTTTGCTTTGGCATGCACTATCAATCCTGGGACCTTATATAGACAGGTGTATGCTTTTTCAAATCATGTCCAATTTACCACAGGTGAACTCCAATTAAGCTGCTGAAACATCTCAAGAATGATCAGTGGAAACAGAGTGTACCTGGGCTCAATTTAGAGTTTTACGGCAAAGGCTGTGAATACTGATGTACATGTGATTTTTCAGGTTTTTTTAGTTTTAATAAATTTGCAACAATTTCAAAAAATCTTTTTTCACATTGTCATTATGGGATATTGTCTGTAGAATGCTGAGGAAATAAATGAATTTAATCCATTTTGGAATAAGACTGTAACATAAAAAATGTGGAAAAAGTTAAGTGCTATGAATACTTTCCGGATGCACTCTGTATGAACGGCAAAGTCCTCTACACTTATTTGACCAAAATAAAGTATGATCATGCCTTGATTTTGAATGATTTCATTAGGACAGAAAGGTCTGACTTTGCTGAGACAAAAGTCTTGTCACTGAACAGAAATAATGTCCAGTATAGAATATAAAATCATGGTGCAGTGGAAAAAGAATGAATATTGTGTATGACTCCCATAAGCCTGGAGGACTGCATCCATACATCTCTGCAATGACTCAAATCACTTATTAATAAAGTCATCTGGAATGGCAAAGAAAACTTTATTGCAGGACTCTCAGAGTTCATCAAGATTCTTTGGATTCATCTTCAATGCCTCCTTGACCTTCTTTGTTTTCAGGAAATTTGGTGTGGAGGCTGAAGTATGAGAAGGAGCGATATCCTGCTGAAGAATTTGCCCTCTCCTGTGGTTTTTAATGTAATGGGCAGCACAACTGTCTTGATACCTCAGGCTGTTGATGTTGCCATTCACTCTGCAGATCTCTTGCACGCCCTCATACTAAACGTAACCCCAAACCATGATTTTTCCTTCACCAAACTTGACTGATTTCTGTGAGAATCCTGGGTCCATGCAGGTTCCAATAGGTCTTCTGCAGTATTTGTAAGATGCAGTTCAACAGATGATTCATCTGAAAAATCTACCTTCTGCCACTTTTCCAAATGATCAACTAGAAGTCAAGTTATTATTCGTTGCTCTTAAAACTGGGATCCACGACAAGACTTTTGTCAGGTAGTGTAGTAGGATAAACGAATACTATGGACGTGAATACAGCTTTCCAAAATATCATTTCTTTTTGCATTTAACATAAAAATGAACTTAAACAGGTTTGTGACAAGTGAAGTGTGAGTAAATGATGACAGAATTTTCCCATTTGGCTGAACTATTTCTTTAATCAGAAGCCATAGCAACAGATAATGAACAGGAACTCAGGCTAACAGAAACAAGGAAAACAAAAACCAAACTGAACATAACATAACCGTGACAAATAGCATTTTATCATATATAAAAAATATATATATATTTTAAATTGTAATCAAAATTCTGTGTTTTTGATCAAATGAATGCAGAGTTGTAGCAAAAGAGGCTTTAAGTTAGACCCCAAACTTTGACTTGTTGTTTTTAAGATGGCGGACGAGGAACTGGTGAAGAAGATGGTACGGGCAGTGCTCCAGTCCAGTAAGAGTGGCGTGTCACAGTCTGACTTGCAGGTAGAGTATAAAGACTTGACGGGTGAGCTTATACCATATAAACAGCTGGGATATGCCACGCTGGATGCCCTCCTGCATGGCATGCCTTCAATAGTAAAGCTGGATAAAGGGCAGTCTGGGGAGGTAAGACTTTCACTTACTTTTTGGTGTTCTGTAATTAAGTAGGTATGTATAAATACTAAGGCTTAAAATGGTTAAAAACCCATAGGTGGTGTGCCATGCTACCACAGGGAACGAGATGGCTCACATCACTAAGCTTGCAGCCCGGCAGCGCACGGCTAAGAAGACCGGTCGACCTCAAGTGGTGAACTGTCAAATGAGAGTCAAACCTGCAGCCCCTCTTGTGCTGAACGGTGAGAATCTCATCAGTTTAGAAACACACTAGATTAAACTGAAATCACATTTGTTTGCTTTTTTATAGTTCACATTTTTGTTAAATGATTAGTTCAGCCAAAAAAAAAAAAGAAAATTCTGTCATTCATTTCTCATTTTTATGTCAATTAAATCAAAATTTTCGGCACACTTATTAATATAGTTCAGAGTTCAGATGTAAAAACCTCTGAATGCTTCTGAAATTTCTTTCAAACACAAGCAATTTTCTCAACCACATATGTTTATGTTCAGTTTTTTCACTTTACAGGCAGTGGAAATACCCTATTCATCAACATATATGTGAAATTACTGAACCTACACACAAGAGTCTGAGAAAAATGCTAATTTTAGAAGAAAATTTTAGATGGTATTTAGAGGTTTTTGCATCTGAACTATTCATGCAGCTATGCCGGCAGCTAGCTTTCTGCAACTCTCACATGGTCGCCTACTGAAGCTAAGCAGGGCTGCGCCGGTCAGTACCTGGATGGGAGACCACATGGGAAAAATGCCGGAAGTAGTGTAAGTGAGGCCAGCAGGGGGCGCCCAGTATAGTGACGGGGACTCTATACTGCTCAGTGAGCGCCGTCTTGCGGATGAGATGCTAAACCGAGGTCCTGACTCTCTGTGGTCATTAAAAATCCCAGGATGTCCTTCGAAAAAGAGTAGGGGTTTAACCCTGGCATCCTGGCCAAATCTGCCTACTGGCCTCTGTCCAACATGGCCTCCTAACCCTCCCCATATCATAATTGGCTTCATCACTCTGTCTCCTCTTCACCAATCAGCTGATGTGTGGTGTGCAGTCTGGCACGATATGGCTGTGTCATCCAGGTGGATGCTGCACACTGGTGGTGGATGAGGAGATTCCCCCCCAATGTGTAAAGCGATTTGAGTGCGCGAAAAAGCGCTATAAAAATGTAAGGAATTATTATTATTTCAATTGAAATCTAAGAGTTCTCTCATAGACACCAATGGTTTTGAAATGTTGTCCTGAAGTCCAGAAAAAGAAACCAAAATCATTGTTAAAACATTCCATGTGACTTCAGTGGTTCAATCATATGAAGCTCCAAGAACACTTTTGTGTCCCTCTCAAAAAACTAGAATGTAGCTAGAATGTGCAAGGTCGGTCTGGTGTTATTTTACATGTAAAAAAGTCCATTATTCTCCTTAAAATGCAAACTGGACAAAATCAAACTATGGTGCGTATCCCAAACAATGACGTAGCTCACGGCTAAATTATCATAGTATGATGCATCGATTGGTGAAAGAACGATGTAGTGACGAGTGTTTCCCAAAACCCGTAGCTTCTCTGTAGCAGATCCTTCGTTTGAACCACATTAGTTATGTGTCAAACGCCCATATCAACGCTCTAAATGAGGTGGTAACAACTTCTTTAGAGAAGAACCCTATAATTTCTTTGTGCAATAAATCATATAAATAAATAAAAAATGAGGCTATTTATTAAGAAATTTTATGTAATATTTATTATTTATTAGGAAACGAAAAAAATCCTACATTAATAATAATAATAATATTAATAATAATGATAATTTTTGTTGTTGTTATTATTCATTCATTCATTTATTCATTCATTCATTTATTCATTCATTCATTCTCTTTTCGGCTTAGTCCCTTTATTAATCCGGGGTCGCAACAGCGGAATTAACCGCCAACTTATCCAGCAAGATTTTATGCAGCGGATGCCCTTCCAGCTGCAACCCATCTCTGGGAAGCATCCACACACACTCATTCACACTCATACACTACGGACAATTTAGCCTACCCAATTCATCTGTACCGCATGTCTTTGAACTGTGGGGAAACTGGAGCGCCCAGAGGAAACCCACGCGAATGCAGGGAGAACATGCAAACTCCACACAGAAACGCCAACTGACCCAGCCAAGGTTGGAACCAGCGACCTTCTTGCTGTGAGGTGACAGCACTACCTACTGCGCCACTGCATCACCACATTATTATTATTATTAATATTATTATTATGTTGGATATTGTAAAGCCTACTTTTACAATTTGACACATGCAAACCACTGCAGCAATGTTCTAACCAACAGGCCCATGACATATACAGTACAGATACTTAAAGTGCCACGAAACCCCCCTGTCTCAGCAGGGTATTTTCACACCTCTAGTTTGGAAAAAGTCAGGAAAGTGGGTGTGTCCAGCTCTGTTTAGGTGGGAGTGTCGGGGGAGGGAAAGAGGGAAGGATTTGCAAAAATGGGAGTCTCCCTTTGGGCACGTGCTGATTTTTAACTTTAACTGCAGTTTGGCATTTTCACTTTCATTCAGGAATATTTTCTGCATGTCCCCTGTGACAAACAAGAGAAACTGCTGAAGAGTGGAGTTTTAATGGAATGTTTGATACTGTACGGCGAATGGGAGAAAAAAATCCTCCGCATTTTTCTGTAATTAGATGCACTCGGTAGGTAGCGTCAGAACACTGTAACAGGTAAAACAGTCTTCGAAGCTATCATGCATATTAATGAAGTTGCACCGCATACACAATAGAGCGCGCTGATTGGTTTGAACCAAGTCTTTCTCATGAATTGATGCCACACACCCAGAGATGTCACGATGCACTCGCAGGTACAGACAGCCACTCTCCATGCTGAATTTACACGCAAGTCTCTAATCGCCGTGAAGTAGCTTCAAAAATTTGTTTCAAACTGGAAGAACGAATTTGCTCAAAATAATGCAAAAACAACCAGTTTTCTTAGTGAAATATATGTGTCCTAATAGTGTTTATAGCCGTGTGGGACACATATATGAACAGCAAAGGTGTTTTGGTGTTTTGTGACCTTTTAATAAATAACCTAAATTAAAAACATTAATGTATGCTATGCTTTTTGTTTTCACAAGCTTTGGATAATTTTAAATTTCCGCTTTTAAATAATTGGTCACCTATAGCTTTCGTCATGAGCCACGGCTTTATTCAAAATAACATTAATGTTTTCAAAGTGCACTGCAAGGGAGGGCAATTGTAAAGATGAAGATCACTAAAACTGAACTGTAAAAATACTTTGAAAGCAAATTACACCTAAGAGTGATGACTTTATTGCTATTTTTTAAAAATAATTTCATGTTTAAATGTTCTAAATAAATAGGGCATAGGGGGGATAACTGGTAATAGAACACAGCCAGGAGCTATGTTTCTAACTACAGCTGAGGTGTAGTCGCAAGCTTACAAGTTTGCGATGCAGTTTGCAAATGTTTGCTGGAACGATGGATTTGGGAAGCACCAAATCAATGAACTATGTTTGTAACAACGCAACTTGCGGCTTTAGTTGGTTAACCATGGTTTTTGGAAACGCAGCCCTGGTTTGTAGAGCTGATAGTTTTATGGTTTACCTATTACTCTTTTAGTTATTTATATGTATTGCAAATAATTTGGAGATTTCAGACATTCCAAAAATAATTCACAGCAAAAAATAATTTTCTTACTTGAAGTTTTTGTCTTGATTCTAGTCCAAATATCAAACAAATCCTAAATTAAGTAACATATTCTAGACCAGAGGTGTCCAGGCCGGTGTCCTGCAGATTTTTGCTCCAACCTGCCTCAACATACCTGCAAGGATGTTTCTAGAAACCTTGGTTAGAGCTGGATTGGTTAGTCCAGGTGTGTCTAATTGTGGTTGGAACTAAACTTTGCAGGACACCGGCCCTCCAGGACAGAGTTTGAGTTTTGAACACCCCTGTTCTAGACAATCAAAAAAATTATCTCCCATTGGGTTGAAGGAATAGTTCACCCAAATATGAACATTTACTCACTTTTTATGCCCCGTCAAGTGGTTCCAAACCTTTGAGTTTCTTTATTCTGTTGAAGACAAAAGAAGATATTTTGACGAAAGATGAAACCATTGACTTTCATAGTAGGAAAACTAAATATTATGGAAGTCAATGGTGACAGGTTTCCAACATTTTTCAAAATATCTTCTTTTGTGTTTTACTAAAGAAAGAGCCTCATTAAGGTTTGAAACAAGTAAAGGGTGAGTAGATGATGACAGAACCGCATTTTTGGGTAAATTTAAATTTCTTTGATTAAAAGGCTATTTCAAACTGAAAACAGGATTATTTCTCTTACCCTATTGGCAGATAATTTAGCTTGTTTTTTCATTTCTGAAAACAAAACATACTTATCTAGAAAATACTTTTTGGTTTAATTTTTTTAGATATTTCTAGAATAGAATATATAGATATAGACTAGAAACAAGACAAAATCTCTAAGTAAGAAAAGCGTTTTATTTGCAGTGTAACTTTTCTTCTGCTATAAATAAGGTGTATTGCAGTTTCCTGTGCATGCTGTGTCTTTTGGTTGTGCATATGGCCTATTTAAACTCTTCTGAGGATGTGAGCACGGTTGTGGATGTACTAAGAATAAAGCTCTGCATTAGATCATTCAGATTACAGGTTGCATCTGTTCTGGAAGCTGCAAACTCACTATCAGCACTGGCGCTTTCACGGCTCAGGCTGTCCCTTGATCAGTGACTCAGTGCTTACTTGGCTGCCGTGATACAGCAGAAAGCTGGCATCTGTATTGACCTAGAGAGAAAAGAGAGAGAGAGAGAAAGACAGAGAGAGGGAGGTCCAGAGACTGCAGTGTTGTGGAGAGGAACAGCAGAGCCTGCGCGGCTGTTCAGAAGAGAATGGTCTGCTATTTCATCTGTTATTTAATGACTCTACTGCTGCCGCTCTGCCTGTTTCTCCCTTCTTAGCTCACTGTCTGCTGTCTTGCAGAAACTATCAGTCTTTGGAGCGCTTATCTCAGGAGGGCTGTAGACAGTGTTACATTTGTGACACTTCTCCATGCTAGGCAGGTTGGACGGCTTGCGCTTTTAGGAAGCGGTCAGCTGGGTTTACTGCCAGGTTGGAAGGTATGATGTCATTCTGTTACAGGCAGGTTAGTAGTATGATGTCATGCTGAATGTGTGTGAGACTAGATGGGTTTTTTAAGTCATTAGTGTCTGGTTGAGTCATATTATGTAAACGTGTTGTTGCATTTCATATCAAGAATATGTTGATAGAAGAGTAATGATACTGTTGATCTAATTTATGGTGAATTCCAGAAATTTATAGCAACACTTCACTGTTTTTGGAATTAGGCTCATGTTAAACTCTCTTAGTGTTAAAGCGTTTTACCATTTTTTTATCCATTCAACCGGTCTACAGGTATGGTGGGACCACATTTAGCTTAGCTTAGCATCAATCATTGAATTGGATTAGACCATTAGCATCTCATTCATTCATTCATTTTATTTTCAGCTTAGTCCCTTTATTAATCTGGGGTCGCCACAGCGGAATGAACCATCAACTTATCCAGCATATGCAATTTAGCTTACCCAATTCACCTATAGCACATTTCTTTTGGACTGTGGGGGAAACCGGAGCACCTGGAGGAAACCCATGCGAACACGGGAAGAACATGCAAATTCCACACAGAAATGCCAACTGACTCAGCTGAGGCTCGAACCAGCGACCTACTTGCTGTGAGGAGATCATGCTACCCACTGCGCCACTGTGATGCCCCTATTAGCATCTCACAAAAAAATAGTTTTAATTATTTTCATATTTAGATTTTAAACTCATTGTGTACTAAGAGCGACAGAAAATGAAAAATTGCTATTCACTAGGTTGACGTAATAATCAAGGAACTTTGCTGTTAGCGTTGTGATAATTCATGCTACCTATCATATTGTGCGACCAACAGTATATTTGTGTGGTTCTAGGGTTTGGGTGATATTATGGACTCATATCACCCACACTCACACACACTCCACACTAAAAGTATGCTGGTAGCACAGTTTGCTGGGTAGCATATTTTGTCATCGAGATATGCTATACCTGATTTTTGAATGGGAAGTAGGTAGCACAATCTAAGCGGGTACAGTGCTTCCCACACATAGACTTTACTTGGGCTGGCCGCCCAGGTATATTAACGGCATAATATACCTAAGTATATAATACATAAAATTATTTTAAGTATATTTGGTACTTTAAAAATTATTAGCATTCTTTTACACTTTTTTTGTATCTGCCCAATAGTTAGTTAGTTAGTTAGTTTATTTATATAGCACATTTTTTACAACACACATTGCCCAAAGTGCTGTACACAATCAATGCTATTAAAATAAATCCTACATCACATACATAACAATTAAAACATAAGACAAACCCCTCATCATTAAAAAGGCTCAAATGCTAAAGAACAAAGGTGGAGTTTCAGAAGCTTTTTAAAATAGCCAAACATCCACAATAATTAACAAGTGGAAAATCTCCTCTCGCTCCACACGTTTCCTACTTCTCATTGTGCGTGCATAAGAACTGTCAACAGTCCTACAGACAATCTCACATGCTCTGCAGAGACCCACGGAGATGCACCTTTTTGGGACTTAAAATGCGTCTGTCCGGGGTTTCTAAATCTCCTCAAATGTCCGTGATTCGGCTTTTGGTTTCACTTTCTAAGCCGTCATTAATTGTGTGTTTTTGCATCACATTTTTATTTTAAGCCTGATTTACTTTTGCTTGCCTTCGGTGCTTACACCGCGTGCACAGCCGCAAGACAGAGAGAAACATTATATAATAAATTTTTTGATCTAAACGACTAACGAGATAAACTTTTCTATTTACTCAAAAAGGAAGAAATTACACCTTAACTGGCCGCAATATATATACTGTATATACACCATTAGAAATGGTTAATTAACTCATTTGCCTTTTTTAAACAATCTAGGGCTGCAACTAATGATTATTTCAATAATCGATGAATCGAAGGAAAAAATAAGAAAAGAAAAATGCTATAATTTTCAACCCTTTATACAAAAACAGAACTAACATCTTTAGAAAGTGCACAAACATGTTGTCCTTGAACATTCCTGAGCTGTTATAATAATAATAATAATAAAATAAAAAAACTTTTTTGTTGTTTTGTAGTAGTTTTGTCCTGTTTTCAATCCAAATATCTAAAAAATCTATATAAGAAATTATGTCTTGTTTTCTGAAAAGAAAACACTTTAAAATAAGTGATTGTTTGCTTAAAACAAGCTAAATTATTTGCTAATGGAGTAAGACAAATAATCTTAATGAGATCTGCCATTTTTCTTGTCTTTTCTTGTCTTGATTTAAGATTTTTTTTTACATATTTGGACTGGAAACGAGACAAAATTACTACGTAAGAAAAGCCTTTTTGCAGTGTAGCTATATATGACTACAGGTAAAAAAAATGAATGATCCAAAGAAGGCGAGTGAATAATAGTCTTTAGTTTTGCAATGCAAAGTGCACTGTAACTATACCACCACTGCTTTACTTCTGTTATTAACCCTTTCACTGGTGAGTATAAATGATTCTATCTGGCCCCGGGAGTGAGTTTTGTTAGGTGCTCATCATTTTAGAATGTTCACGACACATCTTTCTGTAGCACCAGCCAACACGCCAAAGCTCAGTTTGAATTTTTCATGTCATGCTTGTCAATCTGGATAACAAGTAAACACCAGCACTAGGCACATTACGCTCCTCACTTTAAAACGGAACAAAAGCAGAATTCTGTAGTGATTTACCCTGCTGTTGCTCCCTTCCTCCTTATCAAAGACTTCAACATGTTTGCGTTTCAGGTGCTGGATCATTGCCGTGGTGCTCCCATCATCACGTTTGCATATTTGGCCGTTAACACACTTTTTGTTATTTAGTGTGAAATGCTCCCACACCTTGGATGACTAGAGTCACACAGATTTCTCTGCTTTCGCCATGTATCTTTCCTCTAACATTACCTCTTTTTGCTCTGTCCTGTCTATGAGGCACCGAACTCTGCTGGCATCAGTGCGCGAGAGAGGCAGAGTGCGTTCACCGCTCCATGCTTAACTAAAGTTTTTTTTATTAATCAAAAGTCTCCACGTTGCGCGACATAATGAATTGATTATGAAATTCGTTGCCAACGATTTTAGTAATTGATTTTAATCTATTTAATCGATTTGTTGTTGCAGCCCTAAATGAATATTCACATTTTATTATGGTAATTCTAATTTTTTAGAGATTTTTTTTCTATAGAGGTTTTTATTCTTTTATGCCATTTATTTCATATTTAATTTTTTTTTTATTTGATGATGTTGATATATTACATAACTTATACATATCTAACATGCTTTGACAATACTGTACAAAATGTCTGCTGCAGATTTGACCTGTCAGTGGGTGCACATGGCTCCTGAATAGAATAAACGTAAAACAAATAGTGGATTTCTTTTTTATTTCAACAGTAAAAAAAAAATCAACCCATTGAAAGAAAACAGTGTATAATAAATAAAAATATTATTAAAAATCACTTTTTTGTAGCATGTAGGTAACCATGTGCCGTGGATTAAAGGTGTGTTTCAATTTGGTTACCACCGCAAGTATATTTCAAACCTTTGGGAAGCACTGGGGTAGCACAGTTTGTCAGAACAGTGGTACTTGAAAATAGTCCCCAACTAGGTAAGAGCTCTGCATAATATCATTGTACTTTTTTTATTTGTGAGCGAGATGCTAATGGTCTAATTGGATGGTCTAATTTTATTAAATGCTAAGCTAAAATTACTCGCAGCAGACATGAAGATCAGCTGAATGGGTTCAAAAATAGAAAAACTCAATGCTTTTACTCTAGGAAAGTTGTAAAATGAGCCTATTTTCAGAAAAAGTGGAATGTTTCTTTAATGGTTGTTTGGTTGGAGAATATGCAAGGTAATGCCTTTATTATATAAATTGAAAAGTGTACTGATTATTTATGATTTCTTAAAATGTTTGATTGGATGTATCAGCATAACAATTATGTTTATATGGCCACTGCAATTATATACTGAAGGGATGGTTCACCCAGAAATGATCCATTCTGTTATTGCTTCCCTCATGATGTTCCCAAAATCTTTGTGTTTCTTTCTTCCACTAAACAGAAAGGGAAAACCATAAAAGTGGTTCATATAGCCTTGGGGTGTCAAACTCAGTTTCTGGAGGGCCGCATTCTTGCACAGTTTAGATCCAACCATGCTCCAACACACTTACCTGTAGGTTTTAAACAAGCCTGAGGGACTTAAAAGGGTATGCGGAGCTAGGGTTTCTTCCCATACTAATAAACTTCCGATGACCAGTTATTGTGACTTTTTTCCATTTTATACGATTCCTTTTACAGCATCGATGTTGTAATTTAATTAAAATACAATCAGTTAATAAATAGACTTTGGCATTAATTTAGTTGCTCAAGCGTAAAACGAGATGAAAAGCCATTTACTCGCTCACGCCCGTCAGGAACAGCAGGCTAGCGCAGAAGCTCCATTGAATATACTGGGGTAAAATAAAAGTTCATATTTTAAAGACATGGCAGGGAAAAATGTAATTTAATGCAGTGCTTCTTGTAGAATCTGAGACCCACTTTATATTGGACATCACTCAGCCAGTTGAGATTGCTGATTTTTAAAGAAAACAGACCTTAAACTCGCAGATTTTGCAATGAAATACAGTTCACCGGAAGCGCTTAACCAAGGTTTACTGGCAAGTTAAAAGTCCTTTAGCATACTTCGGCATATACACTATTAATGTGATCTGGTGTGTTTAATTAGGGTTGGAACTAAACTATGCAGAGCTGTGTCCCTCCAGGAGCTGAGTTGGACACGTGTGATATAGCCTATCCACTATTTTATAGGTCTTCGGATGCTATATTACAAGTTTGTGTTATAAACAGACAGATGTCTAAGCTATAATTTACTTGAAATGGCAGTGCTTGATGCTTTAATGAAGAAAAAGAGTCATTTGATTTGTAAACTAAGTGTTATTTTGTGTTGGATTTTCTTCTTCAGTGAATCTATTGATGTAGTTAAAAGAAACCAGCATGAATCGGACTAATCTGGTCTCAGGTTCCACTCATTGACACCATAATGCAATTACTGTACAGCACTTTAACAGCCTATTGGAAGAGGAAAAACTACATGTTAGTCCAGTTTGTCACACAAAGCTGTAGTATGGCTTATTCAGAAAGATAGTCATGTGCAGCCTTTATTGTTGCCTTAATATTTTAGAACAAGATTTTATTTTTAAGAAGAACCATGCAATCATTTAAATGCGATTTTATTTACCATCATTATTTACCACCATGGTCCCGTATAAAGAGTAGACAGAGTGTAATTCTGCAGTAATAATGCCCATGTGAGGATGTAAATGTGTTAATGGCTGTCTGCTCACAGAAATTGATGTTACAGCAAAGAAAAGGCGATTGCCTTTCAATCCGAAATCACTGTAAATAGTCACAAATTATGTCATAATTCTGTCTCTGTTGATGACAAATAGGGAATGTTTATTTAAGCTTGGATTATACTTTGTGTTGTAGTTTTATTATTCATATATCGTCTTTCAGGCAACGCAGTGGAGATGTAGGTAGTGCTGTCACCTCACAACAAGAAGGTCGCTGGGTCATTAGGCATTTCTGTGTGGAGTTTGCATGTTCTCCCCGTGTTTGCGTGGGTTTCCTTCGGGTGCTCCGGTTTTCCCCACAGTCCAAAGACATGTGATATAGGTGAATTGGGTAGGCTAAATTGTCTGTAGTGTATGAGTGAATGAGTGAATGAATGTGTATGGATGTTTCCCAGAGCTGGGTTGCAGCTGGAAGGGCATCCGCTGCGTAAAACATATGCTGGATAAGTTGGCGGTTCATTCCGCTGTGGCAACCCCGGATTAATACAGGGACTAAGCCGAAAAGAAAATGAATGAATGAATATCGTCTTTCTCCTTTATAGCAAAGCCAAGGACATCTTTGAGACAACCTGATCACCGTGGACGTCTGGGGCGAGGTGGAGGTCGCGGACATGGAGACACTCGAACTGGAAGCATGAGGGACCCCCAGCCTGATGGGAAAGGCGGAAGACCCCATAACACACCCCCAAACACACCCAGCAGGAAATCCTCCCTTCCTTCAGAAAGGTAAATGATTTGAAAGAACAAAGCCTGTTTGTGTTGGATCATCTATTTATATTAATATTTAGGTTATAAGTTATTTTAGTATAAGTTAATGCCTAGGGCGGCGCGGTGGCGCAATGGGTAGCACGATCGCTCACAGCAAGGTCGCTGGTTCAAGTCCCGGCTGTTGGCGTTTCTGTGTGGAGTTTGCATGTTCTTCCCATGTTGGCTTGTGTTTTCTCCGGGTGCACCGGAGCACCCACGTGAACCCACGCAAACATGGGGAGAACATGCAAACTCCACAAACAAATGCCAACTGACCCAGCCGAGGTTCAAACCAGCGACCTTGCTGTGAGGCGATTGTGCTACCCACTGCGTCACCCAGATCCTATTTTAACATCAGAACATTTTAAAAAAGAAACTTAGGCTACGGTCACACTGCGAGGCTTAGTGCTCAAATCTGATTTTTTTCTCAGATCAGATTTTTTTGCCTAGCTGTTGACACTGTTGTTATAAATGTGGCCAATATCAGATTTGCAGTGTGAACAGATCATGGTTGTAAACTGACCCACATGCACAGAAGTATAGTTACGGACAACACAAAATGTCTAATTATGCACACAATGTGTATACTGTATGAAGCACGTTGTCAGATTATGCTTAATATGATTATTGCCCTTTTCACAGAATTTGTGTATTTCGGCATTTGAAACCTAAAATAAGTCCCTTGTGATTGAAAACACTGATCATTTGTGATTTATGACAATTTAATGCCCCCTCCGTTGTGCATGGATCCCCTTTCCGCAACATCCCGACGCTGGATTGTGATCATCCCGTGCCCCAATCGTTAACCAGAGTGGTTAACAAGCACCAGTTTTGCCTTCAAAATCTTTTTCAAAATGAACAACCAACTTTCTGTGGTAAAGTAATCGCCCTGTGTGTTATTCTACTATGCTGCAGAGGTGTAGATGATGTTTGCAGCACAGAATGATGACGTATGTTGCTCGAAGATTATGTAAAAGTCACATGAAATCCGACATAACCGTTTACACTGCGGTCGCATTGCAAAACATCAGATCTGTGTCTGATTTAAGACTACATATGAAAGTGGCACAAATCTGAAGTGAAAAGATCAGATTCCATGCGGTTTGGGCTGTTCACACTGTCAAGATCTGAGTCACATATAGGCGAAAAGATCAGATTCGGGCCACATTTGCCTGCAGTGTGAACGTAGCCTTATTGTCTTTATATCACAGTGGACACACTATACATACAGATGGTTTTGTCCAAACAGCTTACAAAACATGATTTTCATCATAGGTGCCCTTTAAAGAGCTTTGAAGCAAAAGAGAAAACCATATATGTGACAATGGACCAGAAAATCAGTTACAAGGGTAAAAAAGGGTTCATCAAAGTTGTCTTAAGGCAATAACGGTGACTCATTTTGGTTTTCATACAACTTTGGTGTAAGGTTTTGTCCTACTTCAAATATTAACTACTATATTAGCCAAAAATACATTGTATTAATAATTTATGAGATTTATTTAATGTCAAAAATCATTAGAATATTAAGTACAGATCACAATCCATGAAATCATTTAGTAAATGTCCTACTGTAAACACACCAACTCTAAATTTTTGATTAGTGATGTGCATTGCTAAGAATTTAATTTGGACATTTTAAAAGGGTATTTTCTTTGTGTTTAGTTTTTTTAACTCACATATTCCAGATTTTTTAATTATCGTATCTCTACCGTTTGTAAAAAATTGATTAGTTGAAAAAATGAGTAAACTTATTGCCTTCTAATCATTAAAGGGCACCTATGATGAAAATCATCTTTTGTAAGCTGTTTGGACAGGACTGTGTGCAAGTATAGCGTGTGTGTTGGAGTGATATAAAGACAATTAGTTTCTTTTTTTTATTTCCTGACATCAAAATAAGATCCAAATCCCTCCTGTTTTCAGGCCCACCGAAATGTGACGTAGAAGTGGGGTTTTCCCGCACAACAAATTGATTGACAGCACTGTATTAACATGTACTAACGCTTATAATTTTACCATCAAGACAGGACATGCGCAAAGCAAGTGGGATTAAAAGATCTGTTCAGCTCTGTACAACGATTTTACCGTCTTTATCACCACAGCCGCATGTCAGTACAGTTATAAAAGAAGACGCTTCAATCCAATTCAAGACAATTCAATAACATTTGTGGACATTAAATCAGGTTTATTTTGTACATTAACATAACAGATATCTATACAGCAGTGGATATTAACATGTATCTTGTCACATTTGTAGTGCAAAAACAGTGCAAAGTTAAACACCTGTGCTGTGTGTGTATATGTGTGCGTGAACTTTGTGTGTACATGAACATTGTGTGTGATTCATAATTGCAGAAAGGCTTGAATTAACTCCACAACAGATACATCAAATAATCATTGGGAAAGTTCTTACTGTAGTATTTCTCACAAATGTTATGTGAGATCTGCTTCCTTCATGTCTGTCACTGTGCTGTTTATCTGATGCAGCCGAGACGGAGATTGAGACACTCTGACAGGCACGTGGGAACTGTGGGTGGGGAGAACTAGCATTAAAGGCACAGGCCACAAAAACAGCTACAGTGTGTTCAGAGCAGAGGATTCCAATGTTTGAGCTGAAACTTGACAGACACATTCTGGAAACACAAAAGATCTATCTTAAGTCTTGAAAAAGGGGTAAAATAGGTGCCCTTTAAGTAAATGAACTATGTACATAGTTCATAAATTTAGTCAACTTGTGATTTTTAAGGCACAGGGTTTACCCACTTTTTTAGTAGGTTTAATCACTTTTTATAGTGTATTCGTAAAAGTTCATACACCTATGAAAAGTACGGTGGCCGGGAAGTGCAAAACAATATTACAAAATGTGAACTTTTGCACTTTTACAAAGCTCGAGACAAATTTACATTTTGAAAAACATTTTTACCTATCATAAAACACAATGACGTAGAAAAAACTATTTCACCAAGGACGAAACAAATTAACATTTTAGAAAAAATTAACAAAACGCAAAACACTTTTACCATTCCGAAACAAATTTACAATTACAGATTCTTTACGAAAAGGGAATGTACCACACACCGGAAGTGACACGACATGTACTGCACACCGGTAAATATCAGCTCGCATGACTTTGTTTGTAGACACAGGTTAACATGAGTCTACAACTATAAAATTCATGGTTTGACCAAGTGTGATAAAACATCATTTTGTCATTTAGAGCTATACTGAGAAAATATCAGCGTGAGAGTTTGTAGAAACATGTAAAAGCAAGTACATGGAATCAATCACAGCACAGCATATGTTGACTGATAAAGATATCAAAACCGGCTTCAACATCTAGTCCTGAATAGCTCAGTTAGATAGGTCTATTGATACTCATGCTGAACCTTTTGACTTGGGTTTGAATTCTGTTGATGACATGTCAATTATAATCATTTATTTACATTATTTTGGTTATATACTGTTCTGCCACACAAATATTAAAATCAATAATGTTTACAATGACACTGACACCAAGTAATAAGAATATTTATTTGGAATGAGCATGTTTTGTTACTGTGAAAAAGTGACGAATCTGCCAATCTGCAAACGTGAATAGTTTACATCTGGAAAGGGTCACAAGTTAACACGGACACCAGTTTAACTGTAACACCGGCTTCGTTCAGTTTACTTTTAAGAAACCTCAAGCAGATGTTTGCACTGTGTACACTTGACATCATGTCCACGATTACAGCGTTCAAGTGGCCCTTGTTAAAATATTGAACACACTGATGCAGCATGTCTAGTGTTTCCGTCTGGTCCGGTCCTTTATAAACTCCAAACACCGACCACACAAAAAGCAAAACTGCGTTTAGCTGCTCATGTGTTTGCCACAAAATGGGCAAAACAACTTTATTTACGCCATTTACTCCACAACACGAATTTACCGTGCTCACCACCAATGACAACAAAACTTTTTTCCCGCGTCACTCCCGGTGTGCGGTACATGCCGTGTCACTTCCGGTGTGTGGTACATTGCCTTTCCATAAAGAATCTGTAATTGTAAATTTGTTTCGGGACTAGTAAAAGTGTTTTGTGTCTTGTTAATTTTTTCTAAAATGTAAATTTGTTTCGTACTTTGTAAAATAGTTTTTTCTATGTAATTGTGTTTTATGATCGGTAAAAATGTGTTTCAAAATGTAAATTTGTCTCGAGCTTTGTAAAAGTGTTTCACATTTTGTAATATTGTTTTACACTTCCCGGCCACCGTAGGTACGCCTATTTGTTCACCTTTGATATAAATAAGATCAAATATAGGCATATATTTTTGATATTCAAATCTACCCTTATGAGTTTTGTGGTCTTAGTTCACATATTTAAATATTAAAAATAAGCACACATTAATAAACAGCAGATTTTTTTCTTACTAACACCCATCTTTCAAGTGAATGCACCCACTGAGTGTGCAGCATTTTGCCAAGCAAGTAGCTGAGAATACAAATCAAGTCCTAATGAGACCAGAAATGTCAAGCTCTTATTTTCGTCACAGACTCTTAATTTTCCAGTTTCGCAACCTCATATCCCTAGCTGTTGATAGCGTCTGATTTGATTGGCAAAAACAGAGCGTATTTCAGCTGAGTGTCGTCTGAACCCCGTGCTTATTCAGCAATCGAATGCAGTCTGCACTCTCTGTATCTCTGTGTTTGTGTGTGTGTGTGTGTGTGTGTGTGTGTGTGTGTGTGTGTGCGTGCGTGTGTGTGTGTGGGTGTGTGTGTGTGTCACATCTCTCCAGCCAAAACCCACTGAGAGCAAACAACTGACCTCACTCTTTAGAATTGTGTTCTGTATCGCTTACTGTGGCACACACACAATGGCTGCGAGGGTACGGAGGGTGGCAGAGTTAAGCGGGTGTACTGGAGTTTGCTAATCCTCCCTCCATTCTCTCACAGATTAGCCATTCTAAACCAGTCCACAATGAATCAGCACTTTCCCTTTGGCACAGGGCGAAAGGGGCGTTTGGGTCATCTGACACCTGGAATCATATGTAATAAGAACTCCAACCCTTAGTTTCATCTGAAAACATCTTAAACATCTGCTTTTGCCCTTAACATCAGCATTGTGTTTGCTGGTCATTTAGTTTCTGAATACACCACCAGGCAGTTTTGCTGTAAAGCTGCACTGGAGTAAAGCTATACTGGAGTATTAAGGAGTAAATTTGTGTTCACTATATAGAATTTTGCTATAATAGTTTTATTTCTGAAATCTAATCCTATTTTTCATCAGTATATTCATGTCTTAGATTTTTTATGTCTAACACACACATAATCATATTTTGTTGTACAGACAAAAAATACAGTAAAAATTATTAGCCTCTGGAATTTTTCACAGTATTTCCGCTAATATTTTTTCTTCTGGAGAAACCTTTTTTGATTTTTTTTGGCTAGAATAAAAGCAGTTTTTATTTTAAACCCATTTTAAGACCAATATTATTAGCCCCCTTAAGCAATATTTGTTTTGGATAGTATACAGAACAAACCATTGTAATACAATGGCTTGCCTAATTACCCTAGTTAAGCCTTTAAATGTCACATTAAGCTGAATAGTAGTATATCTTTAAAAATATCTACGCAAATATTATGTGCCGTCATCATGGCAAAGATAAAAAAAAATCAGTAATTAGAGTTATCAAAACTATTATGTTTAGAAATGTGTTAAAAAAAAATCTTCTCTCCGTTAAACTGAAATTGGGGGAAAAGTATACAGAGGGGCTAATACTTTAGAAGGGTTAATAAATCCAACTTCAACTGTAGGTTCTCTCTTATTGACTGTTGATTGAATTTTTGGAATGTAAGGTTTAGGATATGAATGCAATCTTAAAGTTAATTGTTGAGGGGTTCAAGTTTGGAGAAGTGGGGAGAGAGCAATTAGTGTTTTCATAGGACGGTTGAATTCAAAATGTAAAACATTTAACATAGATGGATGAATCATTTATGCAAACATATCCATAGCATAATGTATCACGAAATTTGTTTTTTTGTGAATTTAATGCTGACCTTAACCCATGGGCACTGTTCAAACGTACTACCCTTTTTGTTTAGGATGAAAACATCCACTGAATTAAACTGCTGTAAAGTGCATCAGAAAACTTTTTTTTTTCAAATTTGTTTGCATAAATCTGTTAATCAACCTCAGTCCTGATCAAAACTACTAAATGTTTTTTAATAATTACAGGATTTTAACTGTTTAATTGCCAAGTTCATAAATGATGTCACTGATTTGGTGAAAAGCACACACAACATGACGTATTGTCAATATAAAAAGTAATTGTGGACTGGATTTTTTTTTACCTTTTATCACAGTCTTGGACATGTGAACGATCAGTATTAACATTGCCTTTTAATGCATTGTCATTTTTTTCTCCCTAATTTACTGTTGGTTGCTGTTTTTGCCCCATTGACTTCCATTATAATCACATTTAGTGGTGCATAAATACACTGTCTTAGTTTTTGTTTACTCCATGTAGTTCTGAAAGCTGAGATGCATGTTTAGATTTTCTCAGAAACATCAAAGTAAGTGCGTAAAGGTCACTCTCACACACTCACAGACACGCATATGCACACTTTAATTTGCTGTTATACTCCATATAAAATTCAGAAACAAAGTTTTTTTTTTTTTTTTGCACAGGCCTATTCTAAAGAGTTAATGCTGCCAACTGATGATCAACAGTAAACATGACATAAATTTTACCTCTTCCCAACAGGAAAAACCACCAACAATTAAAAATGCATGATTATATTGATTATATGGTGTCATGGTTTTGCAATCAAAAAAATGTGGTTATAATTGAAGTCAATGGGGCAAAAACAGCCACCAACAGAGTCAATGCTGTCTCACATGTCTAAGACTTTGATAAGAGCCAAAAAAATCCAGTCCATAATTAATTTTATATTGAAAATACGCCATTTTGTGTGTTTTTGCACCAAATCAGTGACATTATTTATGAATTTTGCAATTAAACAGTTAGAATCCTGTAATTTTCTAAGCAATTTTAGTAGTGTTGATCAGTACTGAGGTTGATTAACAGATTTAAGCAAAAAATATATACATATATTTATCTGATGCCTTTTTACAACAGTTTAATTCAGTGGATGTTTTCATCCCAAACTTAACAAAAGGGTAGTACATTTGCCCAGAGTCTATAGTTTTTTTTTATTTAAAGCATTTTCCCAAAATATGTGTCAAAATAAGATTTGTCACCAAAAATTATTCTGCTAGCTGAAACACAGAAAAAGTTATGGCCAAATTAATACTCAAAATCACCCCAGAGTTGATAAAAATGACCCAACAGTACATAAGGGTTTGTTTGTGCAAATGCGAAATTTGACAAAGGAACAAAAAAACAGCACTGTTCATTATAATACATTATAATAGGATTTAGCGGTCTAAGTAAAAATAATATCAGACCAAACGGAGAACTTTTCTAGTCTGAGCTTGTTGTTTTGTAAAGAGCATTGGCTGATTTATAACACTGGATATACTCCAACTAATTAAATCTTGAGGGGAAAAGCTTGATCTTGCAGTATTTTATTTCAAAAACACATCTTTTATCAAAATAAACATCTTGAAAATACCAATAATAACTCTTTTTTTTTAGACCAGAGAAAAGGATGACCCTTCCCTCCAGATTCCAGAAAGAAGTCCATGCTCACATCCTCAGAAACCCACAGCATATTAATGGTGAGCTTAATCTTTGTGAAACACTGTCAGATATGCAGACCGTCTAAGCATTCTTCTCCACAAGAAGCTACTTTAAAGGTTACAGTCATCCTGGAGCCCATAGCAACTTCACTTCCTGTGCTAAAAAAAATTCCAGGCATGGGATGTTCATTAAGGATAAAAGGGAACAGTCATCGTCTGTCTCAAGCAGGCAATAAAAAATTCCTTTAGATTTACAAAGGCATCTCTAACAGCTATGTGCCTGTGAGCTATATTTTAAAGAGCCCCTATTATGCATTATAAAATGTCATATTTTGTTTTTGGGGTCTCCAACAAGAGCATTATATGCATGTAAGGTCGAAAAACACTTTCATTGACTTATAATATGCATTTATTTTTACCTAATTATCCCAACAACTCCCAATATGATTTGTTCAGCCCCTCCTATGCATTAGGCTAATCTGCGCTGATTAGTCTGATGACCCAGTCTGTTGTGATTGGTTGACTGCCCTGCAGGTACAGGATGTCAACATGACGTCATATTGACATTGTACCCCTACGTAGGGGGACGTTGGACTCTGTTTGGAAATGTAAATCGGGTTGACGTCAGGCCAAATCAACCAAATATCAATGTCTAATCATGTTACACCTTGACGCTGTGTGGACGTTACCATTATGACAGCTATCAGACGTTGGATTTTGGTCACTTTCCAACACAACCAAAAATCAACCAAATATCAACTTAATTTGATGTTGTTATTGAACGTCAAAATTACATTGTCCTTAGATGTTGGCTAGACATTGAATTTTGGTCACCTGACGTCATGACCTAAATCTAATCTAGTATTAACGTCTTATGATGATGTGTGCCTGCTGGGTGGGTTCAGTGCGAGACAGAGAGTGACACCCACTATAGTTATAAAGTAGTAGAGTATGTGAGAGCCCAATGCAGGAATGCAATAAAGCAATGCAGCATATTACTCTACTCATAACGCTAACCCCAAGTAATAACAATGACACACATTCAGTATTAATCCCATAGAATGTAAAAGATATGGACGTAGTATCCGTGATGTCACCCATAGGTTTTTTAAAGAACCCAAAAGAAGCTACCAGTAGGCATGGCCAACCGTTGCCATTTTGTTAACGCGTCATCGCACCAACCGGGGGATACCAAACAAAGGCTGCTCTCTGGACCTATGACAACTTCTGCTGCTTGGAAACCCATAAAATGTGAAAAAGATCTATTGCAAAAGTTCTAAGGGTAAATAATTCATGACTCATTTGTCATTTTTTTTGGTGAACTGCTCATTTTATGCACTCAAACAAAATGTGTTTGCTGTTTGTTCAAACTACTTATTTTAAATGAGCTGAAACAACACAATTCTTGAGTTTTTTTGGGGACAACTTAATTGTTTTGTTAAATCCACTTAAATTAGTAAAAACTAATAGGCTGATTTAATTCCTACATGTTGTTGAAACACAAATTGATTGTTTGGAACCCAGCAAATTTAATGTATTTATTCACTTGGACCATCCAGCTTCTGTTTATGGTTGTTTAAGCAATATGGTCTTTCAGTGCAGAATTGTTCCTAAGCTGCGTGTTGTTATTTCCAGTCCCTTCGAACCTGAATGAAAACACAACTCCACCAAAACCCAGACTGCCTCATTCTGCTCCTTACAGTCCAAAGCTGGTGCAGTCCCGTCTTCAAGAGGTTCTTAGCAAGCACAGTAATGGCCTCTGGGTATCCAAGCTGCCTCAGCTGTATCGAGAACATTATAAACAGGACCTGCCCAGTGAAGCCCTAAAAGAGCTGGAAAACTGGACTCACATCTGTACTGTAAGTTTCAAGATATGGCCTGATATAACAAGTCTGCCTGGTGCCATTAGGGAACATTTATTATTACCATAATCTACCACATATGTTAAACTGTAATCTCTGTGAATAAATTTGTGTGTTAAAAAATCTCTCCCATGTCACGGTGGCTCAGTGGTTAGCACTAATGCCTTACAGCAAGGTAATGAGGTTCGCGCCTTGGCTAGCCCAGTTGCCATTTCTGTGTGGAGTTTGCATGTTCTCCTGATGTAAGCGTGGGTTTTCTCCAGGTGCTCCGGTTTCCCTCACAGTCCTAAGACGTGGTATAGGTGAATTAATGAACTAAACTGGCCATAGTGTATGTGTGTGAATATGAGAGTGTATGGGTGTTTCCCAGTACTGGGTTGCAGCTGGAAGGGCATCTGCTGTGTAAAACATATGCTGGATAAGTTGGCGGTTTATTCCGCTGTGGCAATGAATAAAGGGACTAAGCTGAAGGAAAATGAATGAATGAATGAATGAACGTTTCTGATGTCAGATCATGGTAAACATATTATGGGTAATACCCAGATTGCATGTTGCGCTGCAGACTCTAATGGCAAAAAATGTTATTAGACCTTTGTAAAGTGTTATAAGACCTTTGTAAAGTGTTATTAGACCTTTGTATGATTACAGTTGAAGTCACATCATATTTTCACAATGTTTTAGTTCTTTTTCTGGACTTTGAATGTCTCTGGACCATTGCTGTCTATGGGAATTGAGAGAGCTCTTGAATTTTATCTAAAATGTATAAATTTGTGATTTGAAGATAAGCGAAGGTCTCAGGAGGTTTGGAACTAATGAATTAAGTGATGAGTGATGAATTAATAATAGAATTTTCATTTTGGGCTGAACTAATATTTTAATCATGGCATTAACAGGATCAAGTCACAAGAATCTTTAGTTGAACCTACAGACTCAAAATAGTCTTCACAAGCTCATTTGTTTTAGAACCTGGCAGATTTGTTTAGGCATATATATATGAACATAACAATCATGCTTAAACAACTGGTTTAAAATAAACCCTGGAGCAGTTCACGTCAACCCAACAGGGGTGCGTTTCCCAAACAATGACATAACTCGTCGCTGAACTATCATAGTACGATGCATCGTTTGGGAAAACAACGATGTAGTGATGAGTGTCTCCCAAAATCTTAGTTTCTCGGTCACAGATCAGTTTGAACCATGTTAATTATAATTTAAAACGTCCATAAACCCCATAATTTTTTGGTGAAAATTATATTGTTCACACGCACACGCATAAAAATCCAATATTAGTTTTAGTAAAAACATGCACTCGTTTTCCATATTAATTGAAATATATGTAAACAGCACATATAGGACCTATATGTTTTCCTTTACAAATATTATTAAGAATATTCGTCATGAGCCACGGCTGCGTTTAAAATGGCATAAATGTTTTCAAAGTGCACTGCAAAGGGAAGACAATTGTCAAAATGAAGATCGCTTAAACTGAACTGTAAAAATACTTTGAAAGCAAATTACACCTAAGAGAGATGACTTTAATGCTTTTTTTTTAATCATTCCAAGTTTAAATGTTGGAGCGTTTAAAATGAATAGGGCATAGGGGAAATAACTCGGAGTAGAACACAACCAGGAACTATGCTTAACTACAGCTTTAGATGTGTAGTTGCAAGCTCTAGATGTGTAGTTGCTAGATGCAGTTTGCAAATGTTCGGTGGAATGATGGATTTGGGAAACGCCAAATCAACAAACTATGTTTGTAACGACGGAACTTGCGATGGGACCTTAGTTGACTAACAATGTTTTTTTATATTAACACACCCTTGCTCGACCAACCAAGTGTCATAACTCCTAATAGAAGTGCATTGCGTAAAAAGGAAACCCGTTTAATGCGTTTCATCGTAGAAAGTTATTGCTCCTAACCAAAACAAGTACTAGAAGAACACTGGTCTACCATAATCTTAATTTCCCTTCTGACAATAAAATAATACAAATAATCATCATTAACAATTGCAACTAAATACATCATTAAAGGGCACCTATTTTAGCCCTTTTACAAGATTTAAGATACGCCTTTAGTGTCTCCAGAATATGTCTGTAAAGTTTCAGCTCAAAACTCGAATCAGATTATTTATTATATAATGTAGAATCTGCCCATTTTAGTGTCTGAGTACAGTGTTCTCCTCGCCCACCAATTTGTCACAATGATATACACAGGAGACCCAAATGCAAGTGAAAACATGATGATTTATTTAAAGAGTCACAACTGGTATTGATCTCACCAGATATAGTGTAGGGCAAGGATGCTCACACCAGGATACGACACGCCAAACAGCGGTAAAGGTTCATCTGGAACCAACGTCGTATAGCAGTCTCTCATGGATATCTCACCAGATATCGAGGGAAGGGAACGGTAGCGCTAGGGAGCAGCTCTCGAGGAAATCGTCAAGTTTGCCCACGGCAAAGTTCATCAGAGAAGCGGATTTGGTGTGAAGTCTCTCACAGATAATGTTGTCTTCAGAGTAGGCAGTAGTAACAACATCAAGGAAACGGAGACGTGCAGAAGGTCTAAATGAAACAGGCTATGTCGGAGAGCCTCCACCAAAACGAGCGAGAGCGTCTAACATAGAGCAGACACAGGAGTGAACAAACAACAGACTGATAACGCTATCTACAAAACACTGAACATATATAGCGCGCGGAAGGCGCAACAGCTGCGACTGGTAACAAACACCTGTGTTTTGAGAGTAATAACAAAACACGTGACCACCCAGCTGATGAATGTAAACACACATACACACACACATCACGCGGTGAAGAACCCAAACAAGACATACCCACTTTCCACACACACACACACATACACACACACAAACACATGCAAGAAAAACGGAAAAATCCACAACCGTGACACGTTTCCAATTGCGTGTCTGCTTCTCATGTGTTACGTCAGATAAACAACCGCCAGTGATAGAGACAGACTCAGATGAAGCTGAAATACAGCTCATTAGTCAAAAATACCAAGTAAGTTTATTTGATGTATTTGTGGTGGAGTCTATTCAAGTCTTTCTGAAATGATGAGTCTCACACAAATGCCGTTATTTATTACAGTTTTAAACCTATAAAATTAATTATTGATGTGCAGCTGATCACAGAGAGTTGGAACATATATTTTAATTCCAGTTTCTTTGCAAACAATGTTCTGTGGACATGTGTGTACATGTTATTATGGAGACATGGTGCCTGTCAATCAATTCAGTAAACGGGGGAAACCGCACTCCTAAGTCATGTTGTGGTGGGCCTCAAAATCACTGGGATTTGGGTCCTATTTTAACGTCAGTAAATGTAAAAAATAAAAAAAAGACTTGTCTTTATATCACTCCAGTATGACTGTGGAAACACTTTACCTACACACAGTTTTGTCCAGATGATTTTCATCATAGGTGCACTTAAAAAAAACAAAAAACATTTTGAAATCCAAATCCAGTAACTGATAAGCACATGGATTTATTTTTTGGCTGTTCCTAGCTGTGTATAGCACCCTCAACTCTATACAACTTTATCTGTTTAATAGTAGGAAAATTTACTTAAATTGACTATTTTGGCTCAAAAAGCTCAACATTAAGAAGCATTGAGAAGAAAAAAATATATAATAAATGATGTCTGAGAAGTTAACGCTTGTATTAAGAATGTTGTGTTGTATTTTGGTTTATAGGTTGAAAAACCAAGCAGCAGCAAACCTCAAGAATTGTTGCTATACCCTGCTAAAGAAACTAGCCAGATTACCCCACCTCCCACACACGACAGATCTCCATCTCATCACAAAAAACCTCAAAGACCATCTCTTACTGCCAAATTCAGCACTCCAGAGTCCCCTAAGGCTCTATCGGTGGACCTCAAGCAGAAGCTTGGAGAGCTGCTCTTGAAATACAGCAGTGGTTTGTGGGCCCATGCTCTGCCTAAATTGTATCAGGACACATATAAATGTAAACTACCAGAGTTTGTGCTGGACCAGCTCACCCTGCTTTCAGATATATGCACGATTGACTACCCTGTCCCGGACAACCCCAAAAGAGCGATTCTGTATGCAAAAGTGGTGGAGGATGAGAACCTGAACCAGTCTGGTTTGGCTGGTCCAGAGATGAAATTAGAGCGACGTTTGAGCAGCCAGATTGTTCCTCCTCTGGTCATTCCTAGAGAGGAGTATCCTTCTGTCCTGGTGGTGGATGCAAGTGACACAAACTGTGTCATTCTGAGGTATTTCTTATTTAAGATTAGTATTTTATAATTCATTTGTGCCTTGTTATGTATTAATACGCTTTTCAAAGGGTCATTCTACAGAAAGGTCAACTTTTGTAGGGAGACGTTGGCTTTTACAGCGTTAGCTTAGCAAAGCCTACAGCCTACGCATTTAGGGACAACAAAAAAATACATCTGGGTTAGTGAGATCATAAACACTTCAGGTTACGTGCATACAACCCGTGCAGCAACGGGGCATGGCCAGATGCGCTGGCCAGATATGTTATAGCAGAGAAAGCTAAAATGCCGTACAAATGCTGCTATTTCCACAGAGCTGTTCTGTTTCTGTATTCGGGCTTCCAAAGGACACTACATGAAGAGCGAAGTGCTTACAGTTTAATTTAATAATGTTCCAGAGAATTAAAATAAATATATAGCTCTAGCATTTGACAAAGGACAGCTTACAGAATCTCTCAGTTCAGTGCTGGATTCGGCTAAAACTCCTCCAACTGACGAAGCTGTGGACTGTGAGCCACAACCTGTAAGTGTTTTTATTTGTTAAAATTGATCAACTCCAGACACAGTTTCTAGCGTTAATGGTATGTTGTATTGAGGACGTAAACAAGGATGTAAACAGAAACATCAGAAATGCTGTTTGGCACCGCTACAGGTTCATATTTATCAGTCAAACCGCTGTAAAAAGCCAAAATCTTCAGCAGCGCTGCAGTGTCTCTCTATGCAGATGTTTTCCATGCATCCTACATCTCAAATAACAAATTCGCAAAAGATATGTGAACATTTCATATTACACATGCTTATTCAGAAATACAGTGGAAGTCAGATTTATTGGCCCCCCTTTGATTTATTTTTTTGTCTTTTTAAATATTTCCCAAATGATGTTTAACAGGGCAAGGACATTTTCACAGTATGTCTGATAGTATTTTTTCTTTTGGAGAAAGTCTTATTTGTTTTATTTCAGCTAGAATAAAAGCAGTTTTAAAATTTGTAAAACCCATTTTAAGGTCAAAATTATTAGCCCCTTTAAGCTATATATATTTTTTTAATTCTACAGAACAAACCATCATTATACAATAACTTGCCCAGTTACCCTAACCTGCCTAGTTAACCTAATTAACCTAGTTAAACCTTTAAATGTCACTTTGAGCTGTATAGAAGTGTCTTGAAAAATATCTAGTAAAATATTATTTACTGTCATCATGACAAAGATAAAATAAATCAGTTATTAGCAATGAGCTATTAAAACTATTATGTTTAGAAATGTGCTGATAAAATCTTATCTACATTAAAAAGAAATTGGGGAAAAAATAAACAGGGGGGGCTAATAATTCAGGTGGGCTAATAATTCTGACTTCAACTGTATATGTAAAAAACATTTGTCAGATTTTATTTTAGAGAGCATGAGGAGTGAGCGTGAGGTGTGCTCAGGCGTGTGCTCTTCATTTTCTGTCTGATTCAAGCAGCTAATGCTGCTAACAGCTGCTCTGACTGACTGTTTACACAGTGCTAATGCTCATGCTTGTAGGTGATGCAGAGCCAATCCACGAATCACAGCACATGTTAGCTGACCAATCAGAGCCTCTTGAGGGTAGGCCTTTCGGAGGAACTAGAAAATATGACAGCGATTTTCATGTTAGCTGAGTAGCTGTATATAATCAGAGTAAGATATATATATATATAAAAATAACGTGATTTTCTACAAATGAAGCATGAGCACACATTGCTTTGCATCTTTTAAACACAACTAAGCCTTAAAATTACACTGTGGATCCCCCTTTAAGGCTGCTATCTTGTGGGCTGCTGTATTTGAATTTCATGTGTCCTCTGAAGACATGCTTCCAAAAATGTATCTTTGGTTGAGTTTTTATTATACAATATTTATTCTGATGATTTTGAATCTTACACCTAACGAATATGCTTATTTAGAAACAAAACAAAACAACTAAAACTAATACTAAAACTAATAAAAACTAAACTTAAAACTAAGCAATTTCAAAATACAGTATAAAAACTAATAAATCTATGTACTTAAACTAACTGAATTTGAAAACAAAAGGTCAAAAACGAAAATAAAAACTAAAACTAATGAAAAATCCAAAACTATTATAACCTGGGTCAATGGTGTTACCTACTTTTTTGGCAATTTAAAGGTTTTTAATAAATATCATTTCTTTTTACATTTTTTTTCTGCACATGTAGTCAGAGTAAGAAAAAATATGACAATGCAACAGATAAGAAGATTATTATTATTAGAGGATAAGTTTTAAGATGCTTCTTCTTCTTCTTCAATCTGGTGTTTTATTTCTTGTAATTAGCTTTGTTGAAAGTATGATTTAATGATGTTAGTTTATTTCCGCAAATATATAACTTATATATTAATTAACTATTAACTATATTAAATTATTATAACAATGTAAATATTGAAAAACATTTATAAACAGTAATGATGCAATCTTAAATCTGTGTAGAAGAATTCAAAAATGAATTGAAATTGAAAAATGAATTGAAAAATGATCACATGCAACACATTTTGTCCTCAAAATAAAGCACTTTCCCTCTGTAAATGGCTGTGGGTAATTCTAGTAAAAGTATATTTTAAAATGTAATTAAGTGATTAAAAAACAGTAACTGAAAAAGGTGTAATGTTCAAATAACATTTCATTTTTAAATCTCTAAACATGGTCAATCTAAAGAGTTTTTCAAGTGTAATATTTGTTAAGGCGAGAGACAGATAATCTGATATTTTTGTAGAATGACTTAGAATCATAAAACAGTATTTGCATTTTAAAATACATTTCCTAAAATCAGATTTGTTGAAATATGTTGATCTTGGCAAATTGTTTATTTGAAATGCCTGTGGAGGAAAAAAATATGTCAAGTCACTGTAAAAGTAGGTGACCACTTTTGTACTCTATGATAGAGTGTGTGTTTCTGTGCAGGTACATAGGTGAAGGTTACTCAAAGGCACAGGAGAAGTTAGAAGATGAAATGAGAGAGTTCTATAGGCAGGACAACACAAAGATAGCTCTGAGCTCACCGTCACTAGGTCAGCTGACTGCTGTGGGTGCTGAGGAAGAGGACGACATCCTCCGGGCGCAAGTGTGTGAGGTCATGGCTGACAAGGTCAAGGTGCGTAAGAGGTCATTAAAGTCCATGTGAAATCAAAAAACATTTTTTTATAGGTGTCGGTATCAGTATGTTAGTCTTAAGGATATCTATCTAGCATGCTTCAAAACAGTGACAAATTTAGCATTAAGAAGATATAAGCATCCAAATCTTTCATTTTGTTACTTACGCGTAAATTAATCAACAATTTCTTTTGACGTTATACTTCATCATTAAATTTCTGACCAATCAAATGATCTGTAGTATTTGAAATGTCCTGCCCTTTTAAGACACTATTGTTATATGTGCTTGAGCCTAACCACTCACATTGGCAGAGCTGTGATTATGTCACACATGGAACAGAACTGTACGTTTTAAAGCACTTCACGAGACCTTTAAAGATTACAGTGGAACACTGGAGTCCAGTCAGTCTAGCAATTCTCAACCTGTTTACTGCAATGTCAAAAACTGGTACAGTACGATTAGCTTTTCTGGTACCGTTGACAAAGGAATGTCCCATACTCCGAATCGTACCACTCAGTGGAAACGGGCCATTATTGTCAAAGTCAATATTTTGACATTTATATATTCAGACATTTCTGGTATGTCTGCTGTATACAGAATGCTGCTTGTTTTTGCTTTTTCTAAATAATTAAAACTACTAAATTATAACTATGTATTTCACAACAAATTCAACAAATATTCTTCAGATTTTAGTAATGAATTTAAGTGGCTTTTCCACAAATGGCTTTAACTCAAATGTTTTTGTCATTTGTGAGAAATTGCAGTGTGTTCTTAATCTATAACTTTTTTAGAGTCTGTGAGGCTTGTCAATTGATCAATCTGGATCAATTTTAAAAAGCTGTTTTTGTCTAAAAACACTCCATGTCCACAATATCATTTTCAACTCTTTCCATCCACACTAAAACAACTAAAAACACTTTAAGTCATTTTACTTGGGAAATATTGAAGCCAATCATTCGTTCATTCATTTTCTTTTCGGCTTAGTCCCTTTATTAATCTGGGGTCTGGTAAAAGAAAAGTATTTATTTAAAATATTTCTAGCAACCAGCAAGAAAACTGTGGCTACAACTTGAACCCCTATCATATCCAATCAAAATATGATAGAGTGGATGACTTTTTCTTTAAAACTACAAATGGACAAATACCTGCAATATTGGGAGAACTGGATTGGGAGAACTGATGTGTTATTGTATTTTTATTATTTATATTATTTAGTATTTATATTATTATTATTGTTCTTTCTTCAAAGTTTAATACACTGTTTGAATATAAATACCGTTTTTTTATCCATTCAGATAAAAAGATATTAATCAATTTTTTTCAATTAGTTTTTTTTTTTACATGATCATGTTCAGTATTTTTTAACGACATTTTAAAGTGAGCAAAACTGCTCAAATTATCCTAAATAAAGTGCAAATTACAGTATAACTTGACAAATGTTACTATTGTATTAACAAAATCTGTCATTTTTTACATTAAATAGAACCCATGGAAACAAATTTATAAACATTGTATTAAAAGTAATTAATAATAATAACGATAATAGTCTCTCTTGCACGCCAGCATGCGGTCCCTCTCACGGGCCAACAATTGTGCTGCGACTGAAATAGCATACTTTCATACTATATAGTACGCTAAAATTAGTATGGGAGCCAAGTAATATGCCGAAATTCATAGACTTCCAACATTAGTATGCGAGAAGTTCCTGGATGACCTACTATCTCCGGCGAGCTTCTAAAGTGCACATGGGATGAACTCTACACTATCCCATGATGGCCTGTGGGAGAAATCATGAATGGGAGTGAAGCAACGCAACTCACGGCGGGTAGGTCAGTGATCATGACAAAATAGCGGACGTGGTATGTCTAAGTTCCATTCATACTACTCACATTTATATTGTATAGAATAAACTTTTCCAATGGCTGAGTAGTGTTTAAATTTAAATGCAGTATCTACTGAGTAGTGAGTGATTTCGGACCTCTCTCTGTGTTTGTTTGACTTCTGTCTGGCGCCTTATAACAACTGTCATCTGCCTCTGCCAATGAACAACAGCTCCCAATAAACATTCCCTGTCCTATGAAGAGAGGCAATATGGAGCTTGTACAAACTGACTTTAATCTTTAATAAAGCCGTCAAAACAGACAACCTCCAAAACATCTGCTTTACAATGTCATCCATCATGTTAGCTAAATTGGTCACATGAATTGGGCCACTTATTGGGTCCTGGTCTACTAGTTGAGAACTGCTGTTCTACACCAACCTGGTTTCGCCTAGTAGGACTTGTTCCTGGATTAACATCTATGTTGATACTGGAACAACATTCCAATCAGCCAATCAGAATTAAGTGATTCGTTTACCATTCATGTTTAGTCTAGGCTTACGGTTAGGTTTATGCACTTCTACATGAGTGTTATCCAACTATTATTTCCCCCTGAATTTTTGGAATAATTTACAGTTATGGTTGGGTTAAGGGGTACGGAATAGGTATGGATTACATTTTCAAACAAAAAATACACTTACCGGACATTTTTTTAGGTACACCTTCCAACTGCTCGTTAACACAAATTTCTTATCAGCCAGTCACATGGCAGCAACTCAATGCATTTTGGCATGTAGACATGGTCAAGACGATCTGCTGCAGTTCAAACTGAGCATCAGAATGGGGAAGAAAGGTGATTTAAGTGACTTTGAATGTGGCATGGTTGTTAGTATTTCAGAAACTGCTGATCTACTGGGATGTCCACGCACAACCATCTTTAGGGGTTACCAAGAATGGTCCGAAAAAGAGGAAATATCCTGTGAGCAGCAGTTCTGTGGGCGCAAATGCCTTGTTACTGCCAGACTGCCAGAGGAGACTGGCCAGACTGGTTCCAGCTGATAGAAAGGCAACAGTAACTCAAATAACTACTTGTTACAACCGAGGCCTGCAGAAGAGCATCTCTGAATGCACAACACGTTCAACCTTGAGGCTGATGGGCTACAGCAGCAGAAGACCACAACGGTGCCACTCCTGTCAGCTAAGAACAGGAAACTGGGGCTGCAATTCACACAGGCTCACTAAAATTGGACAACAGAAGATTGGAAAAATGTTGCCTGGTCTGATGAGTCTCGATTTCTGCTGCGACATTCAAATAATAGGGTCAGAATTTAGTGTCAACAACATGAAAGCATGGATCAATATCCCTTGTATCAATGGTTCAGGCTAGTGGCGGTGGTGTAATGGTGTGGAGGATATGTCAGTGCCACAGCATACCTGAGTATTGTTGCTGACCATGTCCCTCCCTTCATGACCGCAGTGTACCAATCTTCTGATGGCTACTTCCAGCAGAATAATGCGCCATGTCTGACTGGATTTCAGACTGTTTTCTTGAACATGACAATGAGTTTACTGTACTCAAATGGCCTCCACAGTCACCAGAACTTAATCCAATAGAGCACTTTTGGCATGTGGTGGAACGGGAGATTCACATCATGGATGTGCAGCTGACAAATCTGCAGCAACTGTGTGATGCTATCATGTCAATATGGAGCAAAATATTTCCAGTACCTTGTTAAATCTATGCCACAAAGGATTAAGGCAGTTTTGAAGGCAAAAGTGGGTCCAACCCAGTACTAGAAAGCTGTACCTAAAAAAGTGGCCGGTGAGTGTATGTTCCAGAATCAACATACATGTTAATCCAGGACCACGTTGTATTTGGCAAAATAATGTCGTGCTACTGTTTTAGTGCAGTTCACAGTGAGGTATTTGTGTGATATCATCTTCTATAAACCATGATACTCCTCTGGTTATGTGCTAATTGTTTCTGTTCAAAACAGGTGTACTATGTGGATCATGGCTTTTCTGAAGTCATCAGCAGGAGCAAACTGTTTGAGTTAAATGAAAAGTTTTATAGATTGCCTTTCCAAGCTACCAAATGCAAACTTGCAGGTTAGATTTGCATCCAGCTATGAACTCACTTCTAAAGTATTTTTACATTTGATGTCAGCTGTTGTCTTAATACTCATTTGTGTTTCAGGCCTGGAGTCATTCAGTCAGGAACAGGCGGTACTGAAGAAGTTGGAGTCCATCGCCACTGGAAAGATCCTATTGGCAGAGATCTTAGAGCGTGAAGACGTGCCTCTGGTGGTGCTGTATGACACATCACAAGATGATGACGTCAACATCAATGCAGCCTGTATGAAGGCTCTGCAAGACAGATCCCTAGAGAGTCCCTTAAAGGTACAGTATAGTCAAAACCCAAAGCGTTTAAAGGGATAGTTCAGCCATTTTTTTTTTACTAATTTTCTTTCTTCTGTTGCACATAAAATATATATTTTTAAGAAGGTTGGAAACCAGTTGCCATTAACTCCCACTGTATTTTTTCCTACCGTGGATGCCAACGTGTACTGGTTTCCATCATTCTTCAAAATATATATTTTTTGTGTTCAACATAATGAAGAAACTCAAACATTTGGAAACGCTTGAGGGTGAGTAAATGAACTATCCCTTTAATATAACAATGATACATTCATATATTAAAAATAAATCCTATGCCAAGGTGACTTAAGAATGCCATTTTGTTATTGCTAATAGGGCTGCATGATATTGAAAAAAATCGGATATTGATATATTTTGTTTTTCTGCTATATGTATTGCGATATGAATGGTGTAATAGCACTATTTTGGAAAGAAATCTTGAATTTAGACTGATTATGGTGATTTTGTAGAGGAATGAATCATGGATAAAAAATAATAACAAATTGCAAGCAAAAATTTATAAAATATAGCAAAGAAAAAAGTAAATCAAACAGCGTTATTGTTTTCTGGAGTGTCAAACAGTATTCAGGTACAGAAATCGAATAATCAAATTTAATCTAAAATGTAAAATAGACTTCATTGTATTAATAATTAAGTATAATTTGTGTTTATTAAAGTTACAAATGCCCACATGCTTCAATCTCTCTTAAAAATGCCTTTAAAACACGTGCAAAAGATAAACTTTCACTCTGTTTTGGTTAAACTTACTCCACAAATCTTTCACAAATCTTTGCATTCTCAACTGTGGTGTTGATCAACTAATCCAAAGCAACATTGCATATCCTGCGATGTGACTATTGCGGATGCACACACTGCAATATCGATGCTGAAACAATATATTGTGCAGCCCTAATTGCTAAGATAGCATTGTAGTACTTGCGCTAATAAAGGCCCTGAGTCAGTTATTCTATTTATACCATGGTTACCACACTAATAGGGTAGTATGATTATTTTCTAATGTTTGATTTCAGCACATATATCCATAAAACGCTTTTGTGTTTAGGATTAATTGCCTACAGATCTCATCCAAAGCCTCCATTGCTAATTCCAAAACATAATTTTAAAGCTAATAATGAGAACTCAATGTATTTATATCAGAGAAAGATTATGCTTGGCTAAATTTTGAGTTAAGAGATTTTTAACTGTTGAGCAACCGCATCTCTGCTAATAGCAGTGCTGTAAATTTAGCAGCTTCAACAACTAACTTACGACTTGAGAAATGTTGTGAAGTTTTTCAGTTGTGAAATCATGGGTCTGTGGCAACAAAACATTTCAAGAACCTATGAAATTTACTGAACTTACTTGAAAAATCTATATGGGACTGTAATGTGGGAAAGACCTGCCTGGAAAAACGTTAGCTGTTGGTTTACCTGAAAATACACCTTAAGGCTCGTACACACCGGGACGCTTTTCATTTGCGTTGCATTGTCAGCGAATTTCAAGACGTTTTTCCGGATTCCGGATTTAAGTTTCTGTCACTTGATTGTAACACAGAAGAAGAAGAAAGAAAGTTGACACGCTTGTTAAAGTTACTGGCGATTCGAATAAGCATGGATGGTTCAAGTAGCAGCTCCAGCTCTAGCAATGAAGAAATGATTATTGTTCACCAGTGCAATAAGCAGCTCCACGTTCCTATCGCCTCTGGGCATCTTCTTCAATGTGCGCTCGCATTGACAGTGTTGCACTTGATTGCCTCCAAGTGCTGTTTACTGTAACTTCAGCAGCTCCATGATTGGTCGAGAGGGTGTTGACGCAGCGCATCAAAACCAAAAAAAGGCGTTTCTTTAAAAATGCTGTTTTTACGCCTGCTGTTTTGCGAGTTGGTGTGCACGATCACATTGGCGCCCTTTATTTAGTCACGAGGCATTAAACGTTGACGGAAAACGCAAGCAAAAAGCGTCCCCGGTGTGCACAGGCCTTTAGATTATTTGACAACTAGTATTAGGTAGTATTTTTGTTTTAGAATATGTTTTTTCATGTTTATACCTGGCATTCACACTGGCATCTCCGAACCACAAAATGATTTTGATTTTGGTGCTACTAGTGCGTTTTCAATTTAAAATGTCTTTTTGCTTTACCCACCCAATACAGCCTAAAACACACGATACATGATGCAATATCTCTAAGTTACGAGGCATGCTATCCATCTCAGATGCAGAAAAGCTAGTTCATGCTTTTATGACCTCTAGGCTGGATTACTGTAATGCTCTGTTTGCTGGTTGCCCAGCATCCTCTATTAACAAACTTCAGCTAGTGCAAAATACAGCAGCCAGAGTTCTTACCAGGTCTAGAAAATATGATCATATCGCCCCAATTTTATCCTCCTTACACGGCTGCCTGTTAAGTGCCATATTGCCTGGAATAGTTAAGTCTAGCTTTCTCATTCATGGTTCCTAAACTCTGGAAAAGCCTTGCTGATAACGTCTGAGGCTCAGACACACTCTCTCAATTCAAAACTATATTAAAGACCGATATTTTTAGTAAAGCGTACACACAATGCATCACATAATTGTATGATGCTTGAGTGCGCTCCATGCAGGTGAGTGGGCTTGACAGACCTGTAAAAAACACTAATCCTGTCTTAATGCACCAGTCATTTTGTTAGAAATACTTATATGCTTTACATGTTTGTTTCTATGTCTGTTTATGTAACTCCTGTTTTCATTTATAGCACTTCATTTTGTGTTTAAATACACTATAAACAGCAGCTACGCTGATTATTTTCTTTATTCTCTATTTCCACCTGGGGATACTCATCCCGAGGCCTCTAGAGACTATGCAGCACCAATGATGTGCCATTGATGTGAAAATTAAACCACACTGAACTAAACTAAACTGTACTTCAACTCTGAAAACTGGACTGATACAGTTTTAATTTACAAGACTTCTATGTCTTCTAAGTCTACATTGTAAAAGCATTAGAGAAATAAACATGAACTGAATTTAATTGAATTTAATAGAATTTCTGAAATGCAATAAAAAACCCAGTCTGGACTAGAAGCATTTTCATTATGCACTATTAGAACTCAGTTTTTTTTCTAAGAAGATGGAAGAGGAGAGGGGGTTGGGTGGTTATGGGGGATTGGTATGGGGGGATTTGAAAACCTCACGTCACCTATTGTATTGCTCTGTATCTTGAAGAACAGATGAAGGTTATGGCACCATGAGTGTGTATTAATCGATGATTAAGTGAATGACATATTTTTGGTTTCTCTTGTAGGTGAACAGTGCATATATGAACGTGATTGTGACCAGCGTTTGCTCCGATGGGACGATCTACTGTCAGGTGCCCTCTAAAGGCCTGACTAAACTCAACGAAATTCTGGAGAAAACTGAAAACTATTTCCATTCCCAGGTAGCACACTTTAAAAAGGCTCAATCTCTGTGTTTGTTGCTTCAAATATGTTGCTAGAGATTACTTTAGAAGAGACACGGAGGCCAAAATGAACAGATTGGGATTATGAGTTTAATCAGATTACCAGGCGTCAAGTGCATAATCCTGAGTATATAGTTACCTTCTGGCACAGATTGTGTAATATAGTGCATCTAACGAATGCATCAGGGCACAGCTCTGGAGAATATAAGACCACTTGACAGTCCTCAGCTTCTTTGGATTTTTTATATATAGTATGTGTTTGAGTAAAATTAGATTTAACCCTTGTGTGCTGTTGTGGATGTTTTCATCTGCTCTGGGGGGATTTAAAATCTTAATTTGGCCACAGCCTTCTCTGTGAACATAGTAAATATAGTAAGTGTATTTATGCACACACATACTGTAATCTGCTGTTTTACTCCATAGAACTCCATATAAAGGGTTAATGCTGCCTACTGATGATTAACAGTAAAATTTACACACTTCCCAACAGAGAAAACCAGCAACAATGAAGAATGCATGGTTATATGCTGTCATGGCTTTGCAATCAAAAATGTGATTGTAATGGAAGCCCATGGAGCAAAAACAGCCACAAACATAATGAAAGTGTAGTCAATTTGAACAGTACACTAGGGTTAATTTTATCCTGTAAACTACTGATTACATTTATTTCAAATTTGTTTGGCTTTAAATCTAAATAAAAATACATTCTTATATACAGTAGAACATTCAAAATCAATGTTTTAACTTCTAAAATATAAAAAAATCAATATTTGGTGGGATAAAGTCGCAGTCACACTGCACTTTTTGCCCCATATACTTTCATTTATATGCCAGACTGCAAACGCAAGCTAGTGTGACATGTTTTGCATATCGGTGCGTAAAAAAGTTTAAGCTTGGGGAACTCTGACTTGCGGATGTGCATGATATAATTGTGTGAGACCAATAGTACATCAAAACTTGACCTCTCTGAACAGAAATGTACACTATGGAGCAAGTGCTCATTTTATCAAGCAGCGTTTCCATCAAAACCCTCACTTCCTGACAGTGGTGTAAAGTAACTAATTGCAAATCCTCAAATTACTGTAATTGAGTAGTTTTTCTCAGGAAATGTAATTTACTGAGTAGTTTTAAAAATGTGTACTTTTACTTTCTCTTGAGTAAATTTTTTAGTGCAGTATCTGTACTTTTACTCCACTCCTTTCCTTCGACCTGCAGTAACTACTTTATTTTTTTTGTTCATGGGGATTAGAAAAATCACTCCTGACATTCCTGTCCAATCAAATCGTACATACCATAGAAGGTAAATCGCATCATAATGAAGTACCTCTAGTGTGTGCACTTTATAATTGCAGCAAACTGTTTGAAAATAATTAAAGTGTCCATGAAGATGTTCCAAATCTTTACGCACATTGACCCAGAGACTGTTTAGATGCATGTCACTGATGAGAAGATGAAGGATGTTTACTGTATGATAACCGAAATGGCCTTAAACACCCAGCAGGCACAGGACATCAACATGACGTCAGATTGACATTAAACCCTAATGTCATGGGGACTTTGCATTTTGTTTGGAAATGAAAATCGGGTTGACCTCAGAACTCAACGTCAGGCCGACATGAATATCCAATGTCTAACTTAAAACCAACCAAATATCAACGTCTAATGATGTTACAGCTTGACATTGTGTGAACGTTACCCCTATGACATCTGTCAGACGTTGAATTTTGGTTGCCGTACCTGACGAATAAATGTCAGTATTTGACATCATTAAGATGTTGGCTCGGCGCTGGATTTTGGTCACTTTCTAACAACCTAAATCAAATGCACAAATTACATGTAAACATATCAGCTTTTGACAGCATAGACTCGCTACTCTTGAGTACTTTTAAAAGGGCTACTTTTTACACATACTTTGAGTAATATTTACTACAGATACTTATACTCTACTTGCACTACATTTTTAGGCAAGTAATCGCTCCGGTTACTAAGGTAACCCTTGTTCCCCGAAGGGGGGAACTTCAATGCTATGTGGAAACTTCCACTATGGGGATTTCATTCAAAAAGCCAATCATCTGAAAGATTATGTAAACGGGCCAATGAAAAGCCAATAAGTTGGCAGCTTCAGCTTGCGCACCTGATGCTCGTTGCAATCAATTTGCTATAAGAGCACAGTACGCGCAAAGCCAAGCATCATTTTTTAGCAGAAGAGACTTTCACCTCAACAGCTAAGGGGCAATCATTATGGCAAAGGAACATAGCATTTCCGTTCCCCTCCTCGGGGAAAGAGGTTTACCTTAGTAACCGGAGCGTTCCCCTTCGGGAGGGCAATTTCAATGCTATGTGGAAAACTTCCACTATGGAGAAATGTATGGAAAACGCCATAATGATTGAACCCTTCGCCCGTGATGAGAGGTTTGCCAGGCAAAAGAGAGCGTGAGGGCACCTGCGTCACCAGAGACACAGTCTTCCAACATGTTCCCTGGCCCTTACTTATCCCACTTCAACAGAAGATTTACGCATTTAGATATATTTTTTTGGAGCCGCAAATGCGTCTAGAATAATTTCTAGGAATTTAATACGACAGTACGTTGGGAATGCGTGCAGTCCCGATAGGGAGGACGCTGCGGAGGCCACCTGCTACCCAAGTGGGGAGACTGGTGGCGAGAGAGCATATAGACTAGCCCTGAGAAGGGGGAGTACGCAAATGAATATAAGATGGTTAGCCGTGAGGGAAGACACGGGTCCGCCTGTGAGGAGGGACTGCATCGTGGCAGTATAAGCATATGGGATCGCCTAGTGGGGATTGCACATAGCGGGGACCTATACCCAGATTGTGGGCTGACCAGCGGGCAGACCAATAACGTAACGGGCCAGCGCCTGACTCCTCCGCTGAGTCAGATGCTGGGGGCCTCGGAGGAATATCTGCAAGGTTTGCCAGTGGGGAACTTTACTGACAGAGTGAATAAACGCACGTATCTCTGTGTTAGAGAGAATGGCGCAGCAAGCGTTTTACAACACCTAACCGAATTTCTTGTCACCGCGTGCGTAAATCGGCTCCCCTCAAGATTAGTTATTAATTAATAATTTCGCAATAGGTGTCGCCCAGCCCGCAGCTCTACAGTGTCTGTTAGAGAGGCGCCGCGTGCTAACGCCCAAAATGATGCACACTTCGCTCTCACTCCTGGGGGACACGGCTCGCCCTGGCTCAGATGAGTGAGGGAGATGGCATTTACTGTTCGCTGGGTATGTTCCAACCTCTGTTTGTATACGGCACTTCCCTTCTGCCGATCACTGTAACAGATAAAAGAGCTGAGTACGGTCCGTATAATACGCAAAGCGCGAAGGACGCAGCAAATAAAGGGGCTGGGTCTGTCTCCTCCGTGGGCAGCGCTTGCAGGTTCACTACGTAGCTGAAGGAACGCTGTAGGCACCTAGAGCACCTAGGTGGGCGGGGGTCTCAGGTAAACGTGAGAGTGGGCTGGCCCAACACACTGGCACATTTCGCTGGCTGAAAATGGGGCCAGCGGCCCACGGGGCTGGGGGATAAACCATCTCCAGATCCACGACCGAAACAGCCTGGGAAAGCACGATTATCATGCCTGTTTCAAGATCGGCCGCCGCCGCGCTCGCTCCCAAGGGGAGGGAGCGGAGGGGGGGGGGGTCCTTCATCAGACCATGACAGCCGAACCTCAGATGCAGCGGTAGACATCTGAGCTTCGGTGTCGTCAAGTGAGAGGGCGGCCATCTGAGGATGGAGCGCTTCTCTCACTCGAAGCTTGGATAGAGTGCGTGGAGGAGCGAGAAGTCCACAAGCCCGAGGGCGGCAGATTTACTCTCACTGTAACCCTCAGATCTTCCCGAGTGCCCACCGAGGAGCGGGGGACAACTGGGGTGGGTGGCTCTTTTGCAAGAGCGAACCGCAATCTTAACTGCGCAACAGACATGCCACCGAGTGATGGCATGCACTGCACGCGAGCACCGCATTAACATGCTGGACCCCCAGACATGAAACTCAGTGCTCGTGCCCATCATCCGAGGACAGGAAACCACCGCATCTAGAAACGCGCTGCACGACCGTGTTGCTCTTTTAGGAAATTCGCAACAATACATACCGCTCTGGAGGACTGGACTCAAAGGACGCCAGGCAAGGGAGAAACCCAGTTCGACCTTCTGCCGCTGCGTGTCACACACTCTGGACCGGGAGATCGCTCTCGTTCACTCTCTGTCTGAAACTCAGCTGGAGGAACCCTCATCGACTCTCTCAGAAAGCTGTTGAAGTCTCTGAAGTGAAAATTGATGCTTGGCTTTGCGCGTACTGTGCTCTTATAGCAAATTGATTGCAACGAGCATCAGGTGCGCAAGCTGAAGCTGCCAACTCATTGGCATTTTATTGGCCCGTTTACATACTCTTTCAGATGTTTGGCTTTCTGAATAAAATCCCCATAGTGGAAGTTTCCACATAGCATTGAAGTTCCCCTCCCAAAGGGGAAGGTACTTTTACTTGAGTATGATTTTTCAGTACTCGTTCCACCACTGCTTCCTGATGAACTGGTGCCAAATATCAGCAGTAAAAATGGAATTTGTAGTGGTAGGAGAAGCTGCGTGAATCTTTATTTAATAAATTACTCATGCCTCAGAAGTCAAATGCTAATAAGCAAATAACGCGTGGCGGTGTATGAAAACGCGGAGCACAGACGCTCTTAATTCTGGAGGTCATTAATAATATAATAACACTATAACTGAAACAGTTAAGGTCTTTTAGAATGACCAAAACAACATTTCAGATGTTTTACAATGTGCTCAGCCTGCTGGTTTGTCCATTCACACACATTTTTATCATCACATGATCTCAAAATCACATGACTTCTTTTATTGTGCATACTGAAATTTGTTTAGTAAGTGTTTCCATCGTAGTTCATGCGCATCTTTTCTTATCAAATAAAACGTTCATTCCACTCAGTTATGCTCATGTGTTTTTTATGCACATCTTCAACATTTATGATTTTTTTAAATGCGCATATCTAAAATGTGCAAAAAAATAGGTGGATGGAAACAGCTAATGTGGCATCATCTTGTTTTATTCTGGCCATTTTCATAGCACCACACAACAGAACTTTTGCTTGCAATAACTGTAGTGTGACCGTGGCTTAACCTTGATTCATTGTGAATTGCAACAAATTAAAACATATTTTAATTCTCATTTTAAAATAAATGCTTTAAATGACAGCACTTTTATTTAAAATTAGGAAATGTCATCAGATTTAAAGGAATAAAACAAATATTAACATTCTACTAAAACCCATGCCTAATAAATCCACTCACTCACTCACTCACTCACTCACTATCCTTTAGCTTAATCCTTATTTTTTATGAGTTGCCACAGCAGAATGAACCAACAATTACTCTAGCATATGTTTTATACGACTGATAAATCCAGTAAATCCCCTAAAAAACAGAGAATTGTCAAGTGGTCTCAGTTTTTTTCTCCAAAGGTGTGTATGTCAAAGTGTTTGTAATAGTTAATTGTTTATTTTTGTATATCAGCACACTGTAGAGAAGTGTGATGCCCATTTCAACATTTACAGGATTGGCTTACAATTTTTTTCTTCACCTTTATTTAAGGTCACATCAGAGTCTCTGGTTTCACGGCCTTTCTGTGGCAAAAACTGTTTGGCTCGATATAAAGGAAAATGGTCCCGAGTGGAGGTGAGTCTGTCCTGCCATTAGCAGAATGAAAAACACTGTTATTTAGTTACAGTATTTGAAGAGTACCTCTGTTAAGTGCAACTGGGCAACGTTTGTCCTGAATCAGAAATTATGTCTGAGATTAATACTCGTTTTGTTAATGTTTAATAAAGGCTACTGTAAATCTGAGTCCAAAGGCCTCAAGAGGCCATTTTATCCATTTGATTAGTTTCCTAAATTGAATTGTATGTTCCCTCAAGCTTTTGAAATGCTGGATTCACCATGTATCAGAATTACAAGAGTTATAAAGCAGCATTTGAAGACGACTCAGCTATTAATGTCCCATCTTACCTGTATTTAGTTATTAAATTAGCATTTATTTTTATGTGTTGTTTAATGTGTAGTTTAACTTTTTAAAAACAAATTATGTTTAATATTTTTATTTAAGATATCAAAAAATGTGTTCAGATTCAGATAGCTTCAGATTGACTACTAATAAACAATAACAACACTGACTTGAACAAACAGATATTTGGTTGGGTTACTAGAATTATCACATTGCAGATCAAGTTTGTTCTGAATATTTTATATGTTTTGTAATATAGTTTACTTCATTTTTGATCAAATAAATGCACAAATCTCTTACCAACCTCTAAGAAATGCAAAATGACACTGACTCACTATACTTCAGCTAAGTCCCTGATTTATCAGAGGTTGCCACAGCAGAATGAACCACCAATTAATCTGACATATGTTTTAATGATTTAGATATAGCATTAATATAGAGGTTGTTTCCAAACTATTTACCATTTAACCACTGAGGTCACTGTAAATAAACTTTTTCTTGATGACAATACTGTATAGTTCATACAATTAAATGAAGTGTTTCCTGCTTGTAAGTATGAGTTGAAATCATTTGATCTGATCTTTATATGTCTCCACTCTGGTTTTTCATAGATAACAAACCTGCACGGCAGCAGGGTGCTGGATATCTTGTTTGTGGATATAGGTGTCCAGGCATCAGTCGAGGTCATTGAGTTGAGAGAGATCCCACCTCCTTTGCTGCGTGACCTCATGTCCACCCCAGCCCAGGTCAGATAACTGCTAATGACGGCACAGTGAGCTTAAATGAATGTAACAGTTTGTAACAGGAGACGTTTTTAATTACGTTTCAATGATGTGCATAAAAAAACTGTTAGAGCTGCTTTTGTTTGTAAACTGCTGTTTTGTATTTTAAAGGCACAGTATGTAATTTTAACCACTGGAAGGTGTGTATTCACAACAAACAAAGGCGTCATTTGATGATGTCATGACTGAGTTGTCATCTTAATTACATCCTTTGGGACATCTTATCCAGAAATCATTTTCCTAAATGAGCTAAAGTATTCGAAACATTTTGGGCCCTATCATACACCTGACACAACTAGGAGCAAGATGTGTTTGGCGCGATTTGTTGCTATTTTCAGACCAGCGCAACCCTAATTTTCACGTTTTGTGCCATGTTGTTTAAATAGCAAATCCCATTGTGCCACTTTGTGGACTCATGAGTGTGCTGGTCTAAAAAGGAGGTGTGTTATGGCGAATTGTTGGCGCGTTGCTATTTTGAAGAACTAAATAGACCATGCCATTTTCCAACTAAAAGCTGCTCTAAAGTCCAGTACAGAGTGCGTTAGTTAGGCGCCTATGCAGGTCAAAACGCTTACACATTGCTTAATACACACAGGATGTACAGCAATACACAAATATCCTTACAGATGAAAACAATTAAAGCATTAAAATGCTACAAAATTATTATTTTCTACATGAATATAAAAACCTCTGCCTTCATGCCTTCTTCATGTCTCCATACCTTTTTTCAGTTCATTCATGACAATCTGCATTTGTATAATGTTATTATTAGTAGTAGTATTATTTATTATTTGCATATTTATGTTAGTTATAACCAAGACAAGTTTAGATTTGTCCACCTGTCTGGTTATGGAGACATCTGCATCACTATATGGGGCATAAGAACAGGATGTGCGTTTGGATATAGCTCAGTTGTTTGACCAAACTTCTTTATTATTGTTCATTTATTCATTTGCTGGAAATTAGAGCTGAATTTAGCAATAGTTTTTAAACAAAACTTTGCACTTAACAAACTAAATTAAATATGTAGGCTAATGGATGTCTTCAGTAAAGTGTGTACAATACCGTTTCTTTAATTTCTCTGAAATCGAGCTTATTATTATAATGGTAGTATGAAGCAGAGTAAAGCTGAAAGCTGTCAAAGTGAAATGAGAGCACTGACGCAATTGTCGCACAAAAGCAGAGGAGCTTTTATTATGCTACAGATATCCGCTTCCAGTTCTTCCAGTCATAATCACACAGAGAAGAGCAGCATTCTATTATCCAGCCCGATTTCATGAGGAAATGTTACTATTTTACATATTATCAGAAATGTGGATAATTTGTATGAGTTCATTCTGCTGATATGAAAACATAACCCTAACCCTAACCCAAACTTCACCCACCTCACTGGTGGATAAGCTAACCATATTCAAATGTACAAATCAGACTTTTAATGTTCTTTTATAATGCTGCTCTGTGCCACCTAATAAAACACACAACATATTAAAGCATCTTTGGTGTTTCCATTTTCTATAAAACCAAACCAGAAATTGAGTGTGATGACATTAGCATGGCAACACAGAATATGGTCCATGTCACTAGTTAAAATAGCATATTTTTCTGGATTTGGACATTCTTTGAAACATTGGGGATAATGTAAGCATATGAATAAGCAAAATATATAACACGGTTCTAGTGGTTTTTGGATATTTAAAAAAAAAATCTATATATTGTGCCTTTAAAGGAATGTTCTATCCATTGTGTCTTTCGAAAAAAATACTGAAAAATAGCAGCTTAGACATTTAGCTGTAATTACAACAAATGGTAACTGAATTGATTTGTTTAATTGTTATGTCATTTAAATGTGAGCTTGTGTGACTGTGCAGGCGCTAAAGTGTTGCTTGGCTGGTCTGCCGGTCAACGTGGGCTTATGGACTCCTGATGCTGTCCAGTGGCTGAGAGACACAGTTCTGCACATCAGTGACTGCAGCTTGAAGGCGAGTGAAGTACTAATGCTGCTCTGTTCATTAAGGATAAAAAGTGTTTAAAGATGCCCTATTATGCATTATAAAATATCATATTTTGGTTTTGGGGGTCTCAAACAACAGGCTGATATGCATGCAAGGTCAAAAAAACACTTTCATTGTCTTATAATATGCATTTATTTTACTTAATTATCTCAACAACTGCCATATGATTCATTCAGCGATTCATTTGTTCCCAAACCCCTCCTTTGTGTGATGCTAATCTGCGCTGATTGGTCCAATGAACCAGTCTGTTGTGATTGGTCGACTGGATTCAGCTCGAGAAATGCCCACCATGGCTATAAAGTAGCAGAGAATATATGAGAGCCCAATGTAGGAGTGCAATAAAGCAATGCAGTTAAACACCAGCATATTACTCCACTCTTAATGCTACCCCAAAGTAAAAACAACACACACATTCAGTATTAATCAACACAGTGGCAAAAGTAGAACTATTTTGAAAATTGACCACAGCACGTGTGTAGGAAATTGCTAAAGGATGAAGCACGCATCGCGTTTTCAACGTGGTTTTGGCCGCATGGAGCCATTACAAGTTACAACACACAATTAATACATATTTTGCAAACTACAGAAAATGAGGCAACAACACTTACATGTTGTGATCCGGAGAAAGAAGAAACTGGTTCGTATGAACTGTAACAGTTACTGGAAAAGTCCCTGTCAAAGTCTGACAAAGTCCCATACATAATAGTAATAATAATAATAATTTATTTTATTTGTAAATGGCGCCTTTCTAGACACCCAAGGTCGCCCTACAATAAGCATCAACAGCCATGCTAGAACAAATTAAAACAAATAATAAACATTACAAAACATGCATTGACCAAACAAGTACAATCACACATTGCGAATATTAAATAGCATGATAAAAAACATGATAAAACAATGTTAAAGGAAAGCCTGCTTAAAAAGATGGATCTTTAGACGAGATTTAAATGTGTCAAGACTATCACTGCTCCTTAGATCCAGGGGAGGCGAGTTCCATAGCCGAGGAGCCATAGAGCTAAAAGATCTGTCTCCCATCGTGCTTAATCGAGTGCGAGGTGGTACCAGGTAGAAAGAGCTGGCAGATCTATGAGTGCGAGAAGGGGTATAAATATGGAGAAGTTCGGTGAGATTGTGAGGAGCAAGATTATGAAGTGCCTTGAAAGTTAGAAGTAATATTTTAAAATCAATACGAAACTTTACCGAAAGCCAGTGAAGCTGATAAAGAAGTGGTGTGACATGCTCGTGAGATGGAGTCCTAGAGATGACACAAGCTGCATGGTTCTGAATTCGTTGGAGTTTATGGAGAAGTTTAGAAGGAAGCCCAGAAAGAAGTGCATTACAGTTGACGTAAAGTAAGTAATGCGTGGATAAGAATTGCTGTGTTGTTGGTTGTAAGAGAAGAGCGGAGACGAGTGATATTACGCAGGTGGAAATATGCAGTACACGTAGTATTATTATAGTCTGCTGCTCCTTCCTTTAATAGCAAAGTGCCAGCAAATCTTGCGCTGCAGCGTAGGTCATTGTATCAAAAATCAGAAAAACGCCAGGAACAAACACAGCACTAGGTTGGCTATATTGTGGTGTTGTTGTGAAAATTAACCAAATTTTCTGAATCTCTATCTGTCATCTTCGCATTATGATCAGTCCCGTGATCCCCTGCGCTCCACTAGTGTTTAAAGGAAAGGCACGTTCATGTGTTACCGGAATCGACACTTCATATTTGCTAATGTACCGTATTGACTTTTATGCGTTCAGGCAAAAGATCTAAACCCAACACAATTGATTTATTAGTCTCTGCTTTGACTGTTTTTGTTAAAGAATCAATAGTTTTAAACATGCTGCACTTTTAGATTTAAACCTCAGCTGGATGTTTTTATTCACTTAGTGCAGTTTTACACTCAGCATGGAAGCTCATTTTCAAAAACCCATAATAGGGGCACTTTACTAAAGAAGGAATTGGTTAAAATAGAATTAGTTGTATAACACAATTTCAGTTCAGAAAAGAAAAGGAAAAAACGTTTCATAGGGCATTAAGCATTCAGACCAAGTATTGGAGCAAATAAAGGTACAGATGCTTTTTAAAAAGGACAAAACATGACAGGAACCAAATTTTAAAGAAAACAAAGTATGAACATAATATGAACCAGTATTATTTATATACTATTTAATATTTAGTTATGAAATTAGCTTTTATTTTTATGTATTGTTTTACCTTTTATATTTAAAATGTAGTTTACATTTTAGAAATATATTTGTAAAATGAATCATTCATTTGATATTTCAATTTCGTTTGTGCTTTATTTGAGTTATCAAAAATATTTTTTATAACATCAGATTGGATACTGCGTAATGATAAATAACAACACTGACTTAAACATATATTTAACTGGGTTAATACAATTATCACATTGCAGTTCAAGTTTGTTTTGAATGAGGAACCATGATTACATAGGAGATAAGCAGTTACAAAAAGACAAACCTGTTTGCTGTGTTTCAGACTACAATATATTAATTTATTATTTTTTCTTCGGCTTAGTCGCTTATTTATCAGGTATCGCCACTGCGAAATGAACTGCCAACTTATCCAGCATATGTTTTACACAGCGGATGCCCTTCCAGCAGCAACCCAGTACTGGGAAACATCCATACACACTCAGTCACACACATACACTACGGCCAATTTAGCTTATTCATTTCCTCTATATGCAGTGGTCCCTCATTTATCGCGGGAGTTATGTTCTAAAAATAACACGCAATAGGTGAAATCCGCAAAGTAGTCAGCTTTATTTTTTACAATTATTATAGATGTTTTTTTATACACTTAGGCATTAACATTTTCACACTTTTCTCTCTTGTTTAAACACTCTGAAAGTTCAAATTAGAAAAAGTCCAGTATTATAGAATGAAACCAAAGATCAAATCCTGTTGTCCTGGCGCAAACATTCATCACTGTCAGCAAAAGGTTTATAAAGCATAATGTTGGCATCAAGCGTAATGTTCTTTTTCCTGCAGTCACTGATCCTGAAGTGATTTCACTAAAGTGAAAGCAGACTCCATCTTTAAGTGGGTCACACACTGGATGTGCTACGCTAGTTAGAAGTAACACACACCGGATGCTCACATTCGCATGTTATTTAAAATTAAATTATTCAGATGGCGCTCTGTGACTCAGAAATATGAACAGTGTTTTGAGTCGTAACTGGGCACCGCAGACACCAGTGTGTATACCCTGATAGAAACCTATGTTTACAATACTAAAATGCATGGTGCTGCGTGATGTGGCATACCTGGTGTGCAACTCTTTACAATGGTCTTGCTGCAGACAGTTACAACCTTTTTTGCATCCATGTTAAAACTTACACTGCTAACGATCGAAGATCTATGTTAATTTGGGAAGCTGAACACATTCTGTACTATACAGGAGACACAGAGGAGATTGATTGACAATAGTCTGCACTAAGCCACCATGCCGCCACCAATATAACATATCAAGCTATTTAAAGCAATCTGGCGCATATTGAAATTCTCACAGCAGAAGAGCAACATTGAATCTTAACTTTCTTTTTTTCTAGATCGCTAAAGTGGATGAGACCAAACGCCTCGCTCATGTCTATCTCTTTACCAGCAAGAACTTCCATGACACAAGTTGCAGTTTGAACCAGCAGTTGGCAGATTCAGACCTGTGGAACCACCAGAAGGATGTTTTCTTAAGCAGCCGAGGGCCTTTAAAATCCCTTAATGTCCCGACCACCACCCAGACCTACAGCCTCAGAACCGACAGAGGAGAAAAAGCCCCACACACACCCAAGAAGACATCACCTCCACTGGGGAGCAAAACCACACCTGCAGCCTTTCCACCGGAACGTCTGGCTCTTCCACCAGCAATGGAGCTGCCTGACATCGGCCAGAATATGGATGTGTTTGTTTCAGTGGCATGTCATCCTGGGCACTTTGTGCTACAGCCGTGGCAGGATATGTACAAACTGGTGGTTTTGATGGGGGAGATGATTCTGCATTATAATAAGATGGAGGAGAAACTGCTTAAAGTCGAGAAGAACCAGATCTGTGCTGCCAAGGTGGAAAACAAGTAAGTCAATGTCACTTTGCTACAAGAGATGCAGGAAAAAACTAATAAATCATGGACACCATTTATTAAATTTGACTATACTGTGCATACAATTTATTCATTTGTTCCTTTATTTTACTTAAATTGTGTGCACCCTATATTAATTAGTTCCCCGTCATAGGAACTACAACGTGTGTTTGGTAACAGATTATAGGAGTACACCAGATGACCAATCACTCTGAAGAGTAAGAAAACGGGCCAAAGAATACCAAATGAATTGGCGGAGCTTAGCTCCACAGCTGTCAGCGATTAGCCATTAGTGGAATATATCAGCTGGCGGCTGGGATGTCAGCCTTAGAATTTCACTTCAGAGCCTCTCACGAGACTGAAGACACTCTATCTGCCAACCTGGTTTCAAGACAGCGGCGGTCAATCTGGGCTTTCCTGTTCTCTGGGCGTTTCACTGGTGTGCACAAAAGAGCAGTTTTCATTAAAAGAGGAGATTCCCTAAAAAAGCACCACAGTCAGTCAAGGTGTCTTTTTCAAGACGCTGTTCTGACTGTGCGTTTCTGGATACAGTGGTTCCTATCTCCGGATGATGAGCACAGATATCGCATCACAGGTCTGGGGGTCCAGCATTTCGATGCAGTGCTCGTGGACAGTTCATGCTTTTGCTGTGAGAGCATGACTGTTGCACAGCTGAGATTGCGGCTTCCAAGTCACCCTCGTTGCTCCCTGTGAAAGCGATTCACACGCTGGCAGATCTGAGGATGACAGTGGGAGTTCATCCATCATATCCTCTCTAGCCCCAGTGGATATGATTAGTTCTGTTTAGCCACTCGATTCAGTATCTTTAAGTTTTCTGTCCATTAAGACAGCTCTGCTGGTCGCGTTGTTATCAGGAGGGTTAGGATTGGGGTACGCTTGGCGAACCCTAGAGAATGCCTCAGAGGCCCCCAGCACCTGACTCAGCAGTGGAGTCGAGAGCTTGGCTCAATGTGATGTCTGGTATGCCCGTATTGGTCTACCCACATGCTGAGGTTTGGTGCCAGCTATGTGCGGTCCCCCATGGCGACCCTATACGCATATTCAGCCACAGAGTGTTCCCCCTGACCAGGCAGACCTGTGTCTTCCCTATCCGCTAACCAGCTTATCATATGTACCACTCTCCCTCCATAGGGCTAGTCCATATGTTCTTATTGCCATCAAGTCTCCCCTCTTGGGTAGCAGGTGGCCTCCGCAGTGTCCTCCCCGTTCAGGGACTGGCACGCTTTCCCAACGTACTATTGTATTTCTAAAATCCCTAGTCTATATTAGCTAGGTAGAAGCACATTTATGACCCCCGATCTACATTTTCCAATTATTCCCATATAATAATAATTTACGGGCCTAGGGGATGTTGGAAGGTTGCACTCTTGGTAATGCTTGTGCGCGCACAAGATGCTTGGCAAACTTCACATCAGGAGCTTAGCTACTGTGGCATTTCCCATACAGTCTCCCATAGTCTGCTACCAGATACACGTTGTAGTTCCCATGAGGGGAAACTTCCCTGTTACGTATGTGACCCACGTTCCCCGAATAGGGAATGGAGACGTGTGTCTCCACTGCCACAGCAGCTGAGTCCAGCTGTTAGCTGAGTGATTGGCTCTTCAGCAGGCAAAAATTCTAAAGCTCACTTCCCAGCCGCCAGCAGATATATCTTACTAATGGCTAATCACTGACAGCTGTGGAGCTAAGCTCCGCCAATTCATTTGGCATTTATTGGCCCGTTTTTTTACTCTTCAGAGTGATTGGTCGTCTGGTGTCTATAGTCTGTTACCAGACACACATCTCTGTTCCCTATTGGGGGAATGTGAGTTATGTACGTCACCAGGACGTTCATAGATTTACTATATAGTTCTCACAATTTATTGTAGCTTCTAATTCATTCTCTTGTTTTAAATAAATTGTGCACTCTATATAATAATATGTGCCCTTGTTTTAGGTAGATTGTGGGTGCAAAATCATTAGTTACTTTATTGTTTTATCCTATATCATTTAAATGTCTATTTTGTAAAGAAATAATGACAGCAGTAACTTACCAATCAGCATATCAAGACATAACCGTAAAGGAAACTGCTTGTTCACAAAGAAGGTGAAAAACTATTCATAGGGAAGATTATTAAAGCACCAGCACCTGTTCGGAGATTATCTTTTTGTGCGCACAATTGACCTAAAACAAGAAAACAAATTTATTATTGACAGAAAACACAAGGCAGCAGTCAACAGTTTAATGGCAAACAAAAGATAATTATAGGTAACAATTCATTACGTTTATAGGGCACTCAAACACTTTACAGCGATTCAGGTCCTAAATAATTAGTTCAGGTGTGTTTGATTTGGGTTGGAACTTTCCGTACAGGAAATTAGATCTCCAGGAACAGGGTTGAGCACCCCTGCTCTGGACTCTAGATCAGGGATGAGCAAACTCTGTCCTGGAGGGCCAGTGTTCACTCCAGTTTTGCTCCAACCCTGATCAAACACACCTGAACAAGCTAATCAGTGTCTTCAAGATCACTCAAAAGCTACTGGCAGGTTTGTTGAAGCAAGTTGGACACCAGCCCTCTAGGACAGATTTTGCCCATCCCTGATCTAGATAGACTACCAACAGAAAGGTGTAAACAATGGGTTCCCACACTCGGTCCTGGAGGGCCGGGGTTCTGCAGAGTTTAGCTTCAACACACCTGCCAGGAAGTTTCTAGTATGCTAGTGGAGCTTGATTAGCTGGTTCAGGTGTGTCTAATTGGGGTTGGAAATAAACTGTGTAAGACACCAGCCCTCCAGGAAATTAAAGGGTACTGGGGTATTAGATGTGTTTTGTGTGACCACTCATTCTGTGGTTTATTTTCAGTTGGTACCGTGTACTAGTAAAAGGAGTCCTGACCAATGGTCTGGTGTCAGTGTTTCAGCTGGACTACGGCAAGCATGAACTTGTGAGTGGCACAAAGCTCCGGCCCCTCACCCAGGAGTTCTGCCAGCTCCCCTTTCAGGCCATCACTGCTCAACTAGCAGGTACATGCTGTATCATTATCTTGCTAGAAAGATTCTTTCAGTTTTTGAAAAGGCTGGATTAGACTTCATCAGCTTTCAAAGACATTTTTCCCTAAATGCAGTTACTGTAAGGGTTCAATAAATCCAATAAGTTTAACTAGTGAAAAAAGGCGAAAAGGATAAGAATGATTCATTATGTACATATTGACATAATAGCATCACAGATTTGCTGCTTATTTTTTGTCAGCTCCTATTCCAGCACATCCCAATGTTAAACTACTGGACCATGATCTAGTGACTGTGGAGGCAAATTGAGTTTGACTTTTTAAATGGACTCACTGTCATGTTCAAGAAACCCATTGAGATGATCTGAGCTTTATTTGTAGCACTAGCAAAGCATTTTTGCCCACAGAAATGCTCCTCAGTGAACGCTTTCTTTGCCCTAGTGATTATTGTGCATGAAAATCCCTGCAAAAAAATGTTAATAATTTTTTGACTATCACTTCTACTTTCCATGAGACTGGTAAAAGTCTTTGTCAGTGTCATACCGCATTTATGGTACTGAAAGCGCACTACTTTGAAAAAGAATGTTAACTATGACTTTTGCTATTCTAAATGCAATATGTTCATTTTGGTATACACTACCTGACAAAAGTCTTGTTGGCAATCTCAGTTGTAAGAGCAACAAATAATAACTTGACTTTTAGTTGATCATTTGGAAAAGTGTCAGAAGGTAGATTTTTCTGATGAATCATCTGTTGAACTGCATCCCAATTGTTACAAATACTGCAGAAGACCTACTGGAACCTGCATAGACCCAAGACTGGTGAAGGAAAATCATGGTTTGGGGGTACATTTAGTATGGGGTGTGCGAGAGATCTGCAAAGTGGATGGCAACATTAACAGCCTGAGGTATCAAGACATTTGTGCTGCCCATTACATTACAATCCACAGGAGAGGGCAGATTCCTTAGCAGAATAGCGCTCCTTCTCTTACTTCAATCTCGACATCAAAGTTCCTGAAAGCAAAGAAGGCCAAGGTGCTTCAGGATTGGCCAGCCCAGTCACTAGAAATGAACATTATTGAGCATGTCTGGTGTAAAATGGAGGAGGCATTAAAGATGAATCTAAAGAATCTTGATGAACTCTGGGAGTCCTGCAAGAACACTTACTTTGCTATTCCAGATGACTTTATTAATAAGTGATTTGAGTCATTGCAGAGATGTATGGATGCAGGCCTCCAAGCTCATGGGAGTCAAACACAATATTCATTCTTTTCTCACTGCACCATGACTTTATATTCTATACTGGACATTATTTCTGTTCAGTGACAAGACGTCTGTCTAAGCAAAGTCAGACCTTACTGTCCTAATGAAATCATTCAAAATTAAGGCATGATCATATTTTATTTTGGTCAAATAAGCATAATCTAAAGGCCTTTGCCTTTCATATGAGCCACTTCTGATACCAAATCAACTAGAAGTCAAGTTATTATTTGCTGTTACTAAAAAACGGATAGGTGACAAGATTTTTGTCAGGTAGTGTATACTAGGAGTAGATCTGAAACTGTTTCTGATCTTTCCAGGTCTGAAACCCAGGCAGTGGTCTGAGGAGGCCTCCATTGTGTTTAGGAACCACGTTGAAAAGAAGCCGCTGGTTGCTCAACTGGAATCAGTGCAGGAGGCGTCACAGCCCTGGGAACGTAAGGTGATGATCTACTTGGTGGACACTTCACAAGAGGAACGGGACATTTGGCTGCATGATATCATGGCTGAATTCACTGATGAGATGACCAAGACAGCGTAGAAGTTCTAGCATAGAGTGTTCTTGAAAGGTTCTCATTAGGTTGTTCATTAGTATTCTATAGATTTAATGCATTATTTTTACAAATGTAGCTTGGGCGTGTATCTGCGTAAGCAAATGTGAAATATAGAGTTTAAAGGTCCAACTTTTAGACAGAAGTATTGCAATTTATAGCAAAGTTTGTCAAATTAGCATAATGTTTTATGCTCTTCGATAGCAGCGTCAGTTTATTGCATTATATATGCTATTGCCTTTGAATTAAATGGATAGTTCATCCAAAAATGGCAGTTCTGTCAACATTTACTCGCCGTTTAGATGTGAAGAAAAATATTGGACAAAGTAGAGGGTGAGTAAATGCTGACAGAATTTTCATTTAGGGCAAACTATCCCTTTAACAGTTGTGGTCAATTGTCTTCAACGCCACCTAAAATTAATCATATTCTCTACAGCTGTACCAAAATCTGATGCCGCCATTCATATTCTACAATGTGTTTTAAAACCATCAGAATGCATTATAAAAGTTTGACTGTCTATATGATATGCTCTTGTGTGGCATGCTTTATGTTCGAGCATAGCATGTTTAAAAGCTGCCACTTTACTAGTTTATATGGTCCAAAAGAGAATAACAACGCACAGTGCTCTATCTTGCACCAAGTCGATAGTGTGTTGGTTTAAAAAAATGTTTACATGACGTAGCTTTTTGGAGTCTAAAAGGCAAAAAGCTCCTCACGCTCGAGACGTACAGTATGTGTATGAGCTCTGGTTTTAGAATTATTTATTTAGTTTTCTTATTTTCTTTGTGTCTTACTAATAGTTTAGTGGAGGCTTGAAATGTTTGGGGTTTGCTACAATGTGGCCATCCAATGTGTTTTAAAAGAAATAACTTAAAAGTTTTATTACCTGGATATGCTGAACGATGAACTTCTGTTGGCATGTAGATGTTTAAATTACAGATTCTTAATACTTTAGTGATAAAAGTGGAACAAATTATTGGTTAAAAAAAAAAAGTAGATCACTTATGTTTAAGCCACACAGATTTCCTACAAGGTAATGATCTAAAAATAAAATCAACTTTATTAATACACCTCTCTGGTCTTATTGTGAATAAAAAGTCTGTGCATTTTTTTTTCTTTTTTCAAAATGATCCCTTCCTGTACAATAATAATAATCAAATAAATGCCCAATCTTGTTTTTTTTCTCTTAGAATTGCCAAATTCTGAAAATTAAATTTGTCATTTGTCAATTAACATATCTAATAAGTAGTTGTCCAAATCAGCAGACTTTCATAAATTGTAATTACAATTAAAATAATCTAATTCTAAATGTTAAATATACAAAAAAAGTGTGAAAATACAATGCTTTTCCCTTCAATAGCAATTGCTTTTATTGTACAGTTCAGGAATTACAATATGAATCATGACTCATGTGCAAAACATGATTCAAGATCAAAACAGCTTTGTCAAAAATAAAAAAAACAGAAAAAATGCGTACACTGTCTACTTTGGATACGACCGAATCGCAGCACATACACTCATTTGATTGGTACTCTTTTGGTGGGTGTGGTGTATGACAGAAAGTTGCAGTCGACGTCATTTTCGCTTGAGAAAGTAAAGCAGTACGGGTCACTCACATATCATATGAGAGACACTTTTCACAAAACAGATGCTTTACACATAAATACTTCTGTTTAATGATTATTACTAACTTTTCCATGAACATGAGTTGATTATAACTGCAGATCAATGACAGTGCGAAATAGCCTACTGTAACGTCTGCAATTATATAAAATAAATAAATAAATGCAACATATATAAACACATACAGACCCTTAGAGTCTCTGATGTGTTACCACTTACAGAAAAACTGCACACAGCATACATTTAGTCCTTATTTAGGTTCAAAACAACACGAAATATAGCCCACAGTCAGTGCAAACCTCTCATGATTAAATGTGTCTGTAATCTTCAGCACTTGTTAGAAAGTAATTTTCATTCTGAGTTAATAGTGATAATAATAGTGAAACATGGCAGATTGTTCATGTTTGTTGAAAAAACAATGTGCTCCTTTTTTTCTCGGCTTCTCCTTTTGTTTTTTCCCACGTCACTCTCGCGTCTTTCAGTTTCTGACAGGATCAGGTTTCAAAAAGCACGTCAATAATCAAGCACACGTTATTATCATCAGCTTAAAAAGTTTGTTATTTCAGATATAGACGCGCAAGCAAGAAGCGAAACCTGACTGGCTCGTAAAAAACTACGGGGCACAGGATAAAATCTGCTCTTCTTTTTGTCTTTGTGGCTGTTCATCAAGACGACGACAAGGTTTGTTTGTGCCCAGATCGAACAGGGCTCGTTATTATATGTATATATAGTCTCTCGGCTGTGTATGAAAACATGGCGGCTTCTTTGTTTTCATTCTGGCTTGTTGCGTGAGGTTGTGATGTATCTCTGTAAACCAATAGCGTTCAGCTGCGCATCTAGTTCCGCCTTTTGGTACCCCTTCTCGTGTTTGGTACCCTTTCGAAAGGGTGCCGAAAAAGGGGTACATTTTGGTTTGACAGTGGAAACGGGCATAAAAGCATACCGAACCGTTCTGTACCATACCGTACCACTCAGTGGAAACGGGCCATAAGAGAGAGAGAGAGACCACATCCGCCGTGATGCTGTGTTTGCCGCTTGCTATAGGCTATCTGAACTCTGTAGCATCCAGCTGTGTGTTTTTTGGTAGGCATACCTCATCAGCCACAAACTTCACCGCACTCATGTCTCATCACAAAGGAGCAAACAAAACTGACATTTAGCCTACAAACCTTGCACAACCTACACTTTCATCTGTTATCTCTCTCTTTTGGTAGTGCCCAATTTTAATGTGAGATTTTGGAAACAGATCTACATTTAGCGAGAACGGTAGAGTCAGGTAGAAAACAGGGCGGGTCAGGCAGCACGTAAACAAAGGCTGAATGTATAGTGAGAACAGTCGGGTGTGGGATAAAACCTGGCGGGAGCATGTGCAGATCTCTACCATACACCAAAAGGGTTTCAAAATCATGAGGGGGGGTGGGGTCTCTCCACATCACCACTAGTGTGCAGCATCCACTAGGACAACGGCACCAGTGCGCTCACCACACACCAGCTATAGGTGGAGGGGAGAGACAGTAATAGAGCAAATTTGGTGGATGGGGATGATTAGGAGGCCATGATGATAAGGGCTGATAGAGGGAATTTGTCCAGGACACCGGGGTTACACCCCTACTATTTACAAGAAGTGTCATGGGATTTTTAGAGACCACAGAGAGTCAAGAGAGGTTTAACATCTCATCCGAAAGATGGTGCTCACTGACAGTATAGTGTCTCCTTCACTTTACTGGGGCATGAGGACACACACAGACCACAGGTTGAGCGCCCCCTGCTGGCTTCACTACCACCACTTCCAAAAGCAACCTAGATTTTCCCATGTGGTCTCCCATCCAGGTACTGACCAGGCTCAGCCCTGCTTAGCTTCAGTTAGTAATCAGTCTTCAGCTGCAGGGTGATATGGCTGTGACATGTACGTTTTGGCATCTTGTGTGCATGTATTCTGCATTTTGGACCGAATTATTATTAGTATCATGTCACAGCAACCAAAGACATTATTTCAACTAAACCTGACAAATGTCGTGAGTGCAGTATTACAAGTCGAGAGCGCATTCTTGTAATATGAGCGAGCGGATCTCTTTCCTCTGTTCGTAGACAAAAATTCTCGCGCACACTCAAATATACGCTGCTCGCTCGCAAAACTTCTCGCTCCCACTCAAAAAATTGGCTGCTTACATGTGAAATATCTGCTCTCGCTCCGTCAGATGATGCGGATTTACAATTTGTGCCTTGTGTTTCCTCCTCTTTTTGTGCTTTTGCTCTCCAGAGATCCTCCTGTTAAATTGGTTATTCCAAGAATGTTGATATGGTTATATTGGTACACTATTTATTAACAATAAAAAAGGGCAAGGTAAATTCTATAATGAATACTAGTGTTTTTGAGTGTATACTGCCTATGTTTTAGGCTAGTATTATTTACAACTTGTTAATGAATGCTTCAGCATACTGTTGTATTAAAAATAGTGAACCCATAAAATGAAATACAGAGTGTAGTTTTACTACAGTAAAGTGTGGTGAATTGTAGTATAATATACCCTATAATGTAAACTACAGCATTGTTGTGTTACCATAGCAACTATAGTTGCAGATAATTCTATCTCAATTATAGCAACAGATTAATTAAAGTACTTTACTATAGTACTGTTCAAAACACTGTACTGATGACAGGGAAAATGCCCTCCAAAATCTCATCAATGTGGAAGACAACAGAGACTAGTTCACTTTATTGTAGTTGCCCTGATAAGTTGGGATTGATAGTGACATTTATTTAAAGAGTGAATAGTCCAGTAGGCTATAATACCATATCAAGTTTTTCCCTTTATTCTATCAGTTACATTTCTGCTTGCGTTCGTTCTATTTTTGTTTAAATGTTTTTTAGTATGATTAGTATGGTGCACCTTTTGGATTTTTAATAAATGTTTTTAAAATGTAATGTATTCTTTACATCCAACGTCTATTCTCTGTCTTTAAGTGTTTGAAACCTGAAATATCTCACCATATAACATGCAGTCAAAATGTTATGGTTTATTAGATATAAAATGTATCATGTAAGTCTATTTTTAGTATTTTGGTTATTGTTAATAAATAGTGTACTAATATAAATCATATCAAAAAGCACAAAAGGAAAAGGGAACACATGGCACAAATTGTAAGTCTACATTGCGCACGAGGAGTGTATATTTGAGTGCGCGCGAGAAGTTTTGCACGCGAGCAGCGTATATTTGAGTGTGCGCGTTTTGTCCACGAACAGAGGAAATCAGTGCGTGAGCAAAGAGATTAGCTCGCTCGTATTACAAATGTGCTCTCGACTTGTAATACTGCGCTCATGACATTTGTCAGTGAAATAGCGCCATAGATTCTGGTTATTGACTATTTGACTCGGCCCAGGATCATTTCATTCTTCAAAACTCATCTGAGAGTGGTTGTCATAGCAACAGTACTGGTAGCTCAAAACTGCTCGGGAACAGGCTTATCTCATATAACAGGATTTGATCAGGTCATTTCAAGCAAAAAATACTGAAAGTGTAAAGCCTGAAGCCCACAACAAATGTGGAGAGTTATTGCGTATTATATTTAACAACCGTTTACTATGAATTTAATGTAATTTTGCTCACATGGATAAGTGAAGTTTATTTATAAACTAATTTCGAGAGGATCACATGATTATGATTGAACACCGCTGGTCATGCATTAACCATGTATGACCAACCAATCATACGATTTCTAACCCACTATAAAGAGCCAGGGTTTCTTACTACAGTCATCTTCGTTTGAAGAATCCCCCCTTCCACCCCTACTAGTGACTAGCACTGCGGCCTCACAGCAAGAACGTCACCAGTTCAAGTCCTTTAACAGACTGGCTGTCGTTTCTGTGTGAAGTTAGCATGTTCTTCCCATGCTTGCGTGGGTTTCCCCCGGGTTCTCCGGTTTCCTCCCACATTCCAAAAACATGCACTACAAGTTAATTGAACAATCTAAATTTAGCACTAGTAAAACTTTTATCCATCAACATATCTCTCCGTAGCAATTATTTTCTGTCATCAACTCTTACAAAAGGGGGTAGTTCTCGAGATTTACCTGAGCTCAAAGCTCCCCTCTCGCCCTGCAAACGGGAGGGAGCCCAGGGCTCAAGGACCTTTTGAGCTCAGGGCTCTTTCCCGGGACAGCATGCCAAACTTGCTTATAAGCAATCATCAGCTAAGTGTGAACTCTTGAATTGAATATTAATCAGATGATGTCATTACGCTGCTGTGCCGTCAGCCAATCATTGCATTGCTGATCATGATTTCGAGGATTGATAGATCTGTCCTTCATAACACACGCAAAGATCTCAGATCAGTTCATCCAGACATTTTAATTCTGATTCGCGAACTTGTTTGAGGAATCAAATTAGCCAGAGATCAGTTATCAAGATTAACAGATCCAGGATCTGCCAAATCATCTTAGATCATTTAAGCGAGATACGAAGAATGAACCCTTGGACTTTGAATAGCTTGTCCCCATTTCTGTCTGTGGAGGATCAAGGAGCTCTCAAATTTGACCTAAAATGTTACGTTTTTGTTCTGATCATGAATGAAGGTCTCAGTGAATTGGAATGACATGAGGGTAATTAATAACAACATTTTCTTTTTATGGGTGAACTTTTTATCCCTTTAAGTTTATTGGGAGCTTGTTTTATTTCCTGTTTGTCTAGTAAGATCTACCCTGTGGTTTCTTGCCCCCCACACCAGAGGAGACTCGGATGATACACATTTAAATACAACATTAAAGACAAGTTGTTCAGTTATATTGTGAACACACTACATCAAATTCTTCTTAATGCAATTTTGCTGGAGTTAGAAGCACAGTTAACCCAAAACTGAACATTTACTCACCCTCAAGTCGTTCCAAATAAGTCTGGGTCAATAAACGATATTATATTGAATCGCAATCAAGTGTACGTCAATAACAATGATAAGCTCCGGACTTCTTTACTCTATATTTATCTAAGAGCTAATCACACAGCAGAAATGAGCAACAATGGGAATCTAAAAG
>CAIGQZ010000749.1:2658793-2668884 GCA_903798205.1 Danio tinwini
TTCTTTGGTATTGGGATGATCGTGGAGCATTTGAAGCAGGATGGAACAATATGTAGAATTTGCTGAATAAACTCTGCCTTAATGAACATTACACCCATATGACTAATACTAATAGTCCTCATTATTCTTGTCTTGTTGGTTACCAATGCTACAGTCAGATGCGCTAACAACTTGATGGAAACACACATAATTAGCATTTGGGATTATTATTATTTTTTTTGTGAAACCACTTACTCACTCTCTTTCCGCTTAGTACCTGATTTATCAGATTAGCTGATTATTTTTAGGGGTTGCCACAGTGGAATGAACCACCAATTACTCTGGCATATGTTTTATGCAGCAGATGCCCTTTCGGCCGCAACTCAGCACTGAGAGCACACCAACTCATAAAGTTAAGGCTAAATTAGACTTCTGCATGGAGTGATATGCCATAGATTTATACATCTGTGTGCTGTTTGTGTTGCTCTGCAATAACACTTACGAAACACTAGCTGCAGTGAGGTTTCTCTGTGTCGAGTTTCTTTGTGGGTGTTTTGTTTACACCGTAAATACCTGTAATGCTACCTAGCTGTACAAGTAGCTCAAACTCGCTCAATGATAAGCGGGAACTGGCGGACGTGCAACAACTTTAATCATAAGGTAAACACAAAGCAAAAGTATCCATATGGAGCACCTCTACTGGACAGTGCTACCAGGTCGACCAATCACAGAGCTTGCGCTAGATGTACGCAAAATGTAGAAAAATATTTTGAGAGGTGCACACCCAAAGTCAGCCTTAAAGCCTCATTCACACTACGAGCAACTCGCAGCGGCAAAGCGACCATTGACCGTTTATTTCAAGGAAGAATGAGCGACTTCCAGTGACCTCCGTCTACATGATCGACAGCGACGTTGCTTGTTGAGGGTTGTTGCTAGATCACATACGACTGCGGCCAGAAGTTAACGAGAATTATTTATATTATTTATTAAAGGTCCCATTTATTGTATTTTAATAACGTCTACCCCCAACCCATCCCTAAACCCAACCATCACAGTAATGTAAAGCAGTATTTGTACAGAGTATTATTTATGTTATCTATTAAATTACCCAATAAATTGTATTATTTAACCCCTACCCCCACCCTAACCCTAAACCCAACCGTCACAGTACTGTAAAAAAATTATAATAAAAATAATGCTGCTATATTGATGTGCATATTGCACTTCCAGCTGGCCGGCTATGTATCCGATCTAGGCCTTACCGGTCTTGTCGAGCAACAAGCCAAAGTTGAGAATCCTTCAACTTTATGCAAATGAAGAGTGACTTTCTTGAGCGACAGCCAATATAAGAACTAGAAAAGTTCAAGTGATCCTCTCTCAAAGGCCGGCTGTATAGAGTCAAAGAGCTTTGAAAGACCAAGAGGCAAAACTCAATAGAATGTTCCATTGCAACAGCAGCGCCCAGCCATTGATATATACACTAGATATTGCATAAGGACCCTGAGCAATTGTACAGTGCTCCCAGGACAAATGTCATTCAACTGCACTAGTCAGTGCGATACCAAAAAGATACAACACTTAGTATCACAATCATCAGCACTTTTAATGGTTTATTTTACAGACTTATAATATGCTGTTGTTCTATTGGGGTTTTTATTCCAAAATGGCCGCTGGGTGACACTAGCAGCGTCTAGTGGCTGTTTCCCAAATCGCACTAGATTGTCGCCTCTTGGTAATTCTAAGCTCTTTGATAGAGTGGAGGAACTATGACTATCTTTACTTTTGGATCTTAAATGCAAACGCAAGAACTGAAAAGCTAACATAAGGCTATAAACGGACTACAGTGATATCGGGGTGCTCGCCTGTGACATCAGCACCACCATGCTACTTTTCAAGCTTATTTTTAGAAATATGGTCCATGACAAAGATTTACTCTCTCTATTATAATCCACGCTATATATTCTAAACTAATAAATAGGCAAAAACACGTGTATAGACCTGCGTGCCTTTTGGACATTTTTTTTACGTGGTAAATACGTTTTGTTTTGCTTTACGGTTGTTGTAAAAGTTTTAAAGCTTATCATTTTTTTTAAATGTACCTACATAGTATTATCATAAGACATATTTAAATAAGTGTATCGCGCGTGTGCATACAACCTGCTTACCTTAGTAACAGACAACAGAAATGAGGCATGAGGGACAAGTCTATATGCCTCCAAGTTCCATCATGGATAGAGAACAACATTCAATATTCTTTTTTTTTTGTCACAAATCGAAAAGCAGACCATAGAGTCACATCTGCTATACATTAAAGAGGAGTGTAAATATTGCAGTTATTCATTAATTCATTTTTTCGGCTTAGTCCCTTTATTAAAACACAAACAAATTTGTCCTTAAATTAAAACAAATAGTAAAATACATTAAAAACGAATGTATTTTTGTTGATCAGTTATCTAGAAAATAAACAACAAACATGTGAGGTGAAGTCAAGTACACCAAGGTCCGCAGCCAAAACACAAACTAGTTAGTTAAATACAATTATAATATAAATAAAATAAAAGGGAAATATTCAGTATCGAATAATGTATTTTTGTTAACCGTATAATCAAAAAGAAAAGAGTACCCTACATTAAACTTTTCACTGACAAAGCCATTCATTGATCCGACGTTTAATTAAATCGTCATTTTAATATCTTAGACAAAGTAGTCAAAAGTTTGCATAACCAATGATTGATCAATGATCATCCACTTGCGACCCACCCATAAATAAACATCATCTAGCCTACTTTTTGATTACCTGACTCGCATATTAACGGCTGCACCAGCGGATATAACCGAGATCTATTAACGGTCAGCAGCACCCAGGCCCGGATTAAGAATTCAGAGGCCCCTGGGCACTATGTCTTGTAGGCCCCCTACCTGGTCGCACCCCTATAGTTAAATAAAAAAAATAAGATTAATATAATATTTTTTTAAATAAAGTAAATCTATAATGTATTGTCCGCATTTTTTTAATAAATGATATACAGTACATATATTTCCAGTCTACAAAGTTTTAACTTATTTTTAAAGCATTTAAAGCACACTTAGAAAAAAAAATACTAATAAAAGTAGTAAAAAAAAAAAGGATTTTAATATATTTACTAAAGTTCACTAAAGCAATACAAAAAAATTATATTTAAGGGTATTTTTAATGTACAACTTCTACAAACTTCTAATGCATATGATTTCTCCATAATACACACACTTATTAATGATTCCTACTTCCTCGTGATGAAGAGTATGCAAAATCTGATATGTAGTGGGGGAAAAAGAAGAATGAGTTCATCAGACGCTGGATTCGAACCGGTTCATGATCGATGGTGCCAAAACATGTTGCCATACCCTTTACGAGCTACGCCACTCAGGTTGATATCTATTGAGCTCAATACTTATGTTGTCTCTGTCAATCAAACGGTGATGGGCGTGAATCACTCAATTTGCTTATCCCAACGAGGTGCGCTATTTGCTCAGCTTAAATAGACGCTCCAAAATCGGCATTAAACCCCCCTCGCAGGGGCCCCAGGTGCGCACGGGCCCTTGGGCCTGTGCCCACAATGCCCATTGGTTAATCCGGCCCTGGCAGCACCAGCGGATATAACCAAGATCTCGTAACAGTCAGCAGCATCAGCGGATATAACCAAGATCTATTAATGGTCGACAGCACTAGCGGATAAAACCAAGATTTATTAACGGTCAGCAGCACCAGCGGATATAACTGAGATCTGCGCATAACAGGGTTTTATGCAGGTTCAATATCAAAAGAGTGACTTTATAAGGTAATGTGAACTGGACACACTTGATTATTACTTTAATGTGTAAAGTTAAAGCGTAACCTTTAAATGTCCACGCTTAATCGGTTATTGATAAGATTTATCGATTGAAAGGGTTTCCGACAATCTATCAAGTAAACGTCATCATCCCTAATATATAGCCCTATGTATGTGTATATATAGATTTGGTTAACCGACATACTGCTTGCTTCATCACAGCGGTAACAAAAATCTGTTACCATCACAGCCCTATTTATCGCATATTGCTGCTGTATGATTGGCTCTTAGATCAATATTGAGTAAAATGTCCAGATCTTATCATTGTTATCGAAATAATATCATATTGAATTGCCATAAAATGTATTGCCCCAGCCCTAGAATGAGGCATTATATAAACACCAATCCACTCATTCTCTTACACACACACACACACACACACACACACACACACGCATATGGCCCTATACAACGTGAGAACATGCAAACTTCACACACCAGTCCCGGTCGGGGCGACAACAAGCAACCTTCTTCTGATCAATAAAATGAGTCTTGTAGTATTAGGAAGAGTTTCGATTAATCAGCAGTGTTTATTCACATCATGCATTCATCCAGATCCATTCAGCATCAAAATGTGAAAATTTAAATACAAACTAATGATAGAGAGTTTGAGGTTTAAGAGCTCTGAAAGAGGGAGCAATGGAAAGAGACGAGCGTTTCACCATTCGTGACATCACTGCAGTTCGTCAAGCACTAATCGACAACACTCCCCGACTTTAGCTGGATCAGAGACCCTGGCGTATTTAGAAATCTGAGAGTTGACCCCCAAAGATCGTGCAAGGTCCTTTGCGGTGCTGTCGCCGGACACTGTGGTCCCCAGTGCCACCAGTAGCCTAAAGACAGCCTCTTTGTCCTGCACCACCTCTAATGCTGTGCTAGCCACTGACAAGCACTGCGCCTTGGCCTCGATCTCAGCCGGCTGGCCGTACAACTGTCCCGCATAGTTGAGCACCAGGGTGGCCAACGCTACGTGGATGTTCTTGTTGCAGACGGTGCGGAGATCTCCAGCCCGAGACAGGACTGCATCACGCTGGCCCAACAGGAGAGCCCGGCCGTGGGATGCAGTGAAACAGTTGCAGAGGGTGCGCAGTGCCAACATCTGATTTGCAGCTTTGCCTTCAGGGCACATCAGACCCAGGAGATGGTTGCAAAGACTGGCACCCTCGGTCCCGCCACAGAGATGGGCATTTACTTCTGGATGACGCACAGCCAAGCGCAGGATGTCCAACACGGGGAAGACAATGTCTGAAGAGGGAGATGATGACTGGTTAATTTACAGAACTTCACTATTGTCATTTCTACAAGACATTGTGAATTATACAGAACCAATTATGTAGTGGTACAATATATCACAAATCTCACGGTTCGAATCATGTTATGGTTTTTTAGTCACGGATCAGACCATTTTTTTCAGATCAGCCAAAAATGGGACGAGACAAATGTCATTTGCTCTCCATTTATTACAGAAACAGCACTGCAAGACACTTTTGGTTTTAACAAACAGAATGTAGAAGCTGTAATTTATTAGCAATAAAATGAAGAAATAATCATCTGAACAAAAATAAACTGTAAAAAATTCAGTACTGTGAAAAATTCAGTTATTACTACTGTTGCTGATAATGCTAAAAGTAAAAATCTATCTTTATAATTTGTACAACCCATGTTTATTTTTAGTCTCGTTTTCAATAAATAATTCAGTTACTCACTCATAAAACTTCATGTTTCATTGCTAGATGATCGTGTCTGAAGAATTATTCAGTGGCATATTTTTGATGGCTGGTTGTCGCCACCTACTGGTTAAATAATGTAAATGCTGCCTACAACTTTCATTTTTGAGCGTCAAGTTAAATGCATATGATGGTGATTTTAATCTTTACCATAAACATCAGTGGTTTTATCTAAACTATAAACTTTTCTCTCAGTACTTCTGAGTTATTTGACTGTTTGTAACTTCATAACTACCTCAAAAGACTAAAGACTGAATCTTCTTGATTTTTACATTTTCAGATTTGAATGCAGCGATTGGAAGGATTAATAACTATTTGCAAATCAGCATCATTTATAATTGATGTTGCGTGGGTGTTGAGATCTTGATCTTTTAATGATTAATCGTGCAGCTTACACTGAATGCGTTAATACAGGCTAACCAAGTAGTGACAAAAAACACCTTTAATAACCTAAGAAACCCACCACATCCCCAATAACCCACCACAACGTCTTCTGTCATCATTATATTTTACAGGAACACCTAAATGCTTTTATTTATGTGATTTGAATGACACGAGAGGCGATCTCTCTGTGATCGTTACAAATGTAGGATTAACAGTTTTCAATCACGTGATTTTGATGATGCGCGAAATTTAGATGGAGGGCAGGAAGTAAAAAACTGAATGGGAGAAATAGAGGAAATGTATTCTGTATTTTTGCGATTTATGCCCTATTTCAATGGACATTTCAATAGAAAATAAGCACATGATTTAAGGATCATGCCCAACATATGAAGAGGCCCGAGTTTTGCACTGAACTCAAATATATTTGCCTGCCATCCATGCAGTACATACTGTATAATTACGTTACAGTATTTGAAGGCATACTAAAGATAATTACTTGAATTAAACTGTCATAGTAATTATATTGTTGCTGTGATGCAACACAACTTTAGTAATAAACAAATTCAATAAGCTTCAGTTTTCTAAGCTATAATTATACACCATCACAATGCACCACAGTTTACACTAACATTACAGTATTTATTACAGTTTATTCTTAACAGTATTCTGTAGCATTCATTAACAAAGAGTTGTACACGTTATACACTTTTCTATGTGGTTCAAAAACATGTTTACTATAAATTACTATAGTTTTTCCCCCATGCGGATATCTTCCAGACATCATGAAATAACAGATGAAAGCCTGCAAAAGCGTGGACGCAAGGTCTACATTAGAGCTGCATGATTCTGGCTAAAATGGGAATCGCGATTCTTTTGCTTAAAATCAAGATCACATTTTTCTCACGATTCTGTAGATAAAATAAAGGTTAATATGAGTCGGTTGTTATTATTTCTCAAACATATGGTAAAACTATAATAATAATATTATGTGTAGCTGTTGGTTAAAATTCTACATTTTAATTAGACTTTGAATGATGGACTTGAACAGACTTTAAATATGTCCTGGTCATTAATACACAGTAAAGTGAAGACATCAGAATACAATTATTCATAATTCTGATGTTGAATTATTATGTTTGAGACATATGCTAAAAATAATAACATTATTAGACCATTTATTCACTGGTAAAATCAGACATTTGTCATTATCAGATACTCTCTTACATTATATTCAACATCATATAGGCTACAGTAGTTATACTGACACTGTTAAACAGTTATTTTTATGCACAACTCTGTGTTCGCTATGAAAGAAAAACATATTAAAGGCTTGTCATAATCATAATTGTAAAATGTGATATGATTATTTAAATGATGAGCATGCTTTCGGTTTCATTTTCACTGCTAAGTGCTGTTCATACTTCCCTCCCAAACGATCACTCTGTGCCACAAACTGAATGTTATTTACAACTTTATTACCTGTTATTCACAGCCTATGCAAGTTCTGTTTACTAAACTAGACGCGCGCGCATCTATCATTAGTAGGGCGCATGCTCGTGCCTCAACAGCTCACGATCAGCAGCTCACGTCATGTGTGATTTTGCGGCCGCAAATACATCATTACATGAAGACAAAAATGACATTTTTGGGTGAACTATAACTTATAAATACAGTATGTGACCCTTTCAACATCATTTAAAGGTGTCCATGTCACTGAGCAATGTATGTAAAACAATGAGAAGACTTGTGCGGCCACCTTTGCTTCTCTCCTGAACTTGAAAATATGATTAGCAGAATCGTAGAAACGCTGGATTAAGATCGTCTAGGGGGGCGAATCGAGATCGCAATGTTTTTTTGATTTTTTCGATTTGCTCCACAATAATAACCCTCTAGTTTTGTCCAAGGGTTGCATTTCTTTTTTTGTTCTGTCGAAGAACTTAACCATCAACAAACATTCACCACTGCTGCGCATCTTGACGTTCATGTTACCGTTGTTTATTCCATCGAAACACTAGTAAAGACATGGATTATTGCAAAACAAGACTGATATTCCATTGCAGCGATTACATGGCAGGGTACTTTATTTATATTCTCCTGGATTTTGTATAAGTGTGGTGGTGTTTGGATCTGATTTTTATATAACACATTAACATATAATACACATAGCTAGCCCTGTGTATAATCTTTATTGATGCTGTCAAATGAATTAACACGTTCAAAAAAGTTTGTACGCATGGATGTATTGAATAAATGTTTATTACATGCCACCTTTTCTTCTGTTTTTCAGCCAGTTTCTTGAACTTTCTCCCATTTATGAGCAAAAACTTTTAGAGTTCTATAAAAGCTGTTCGGCATTTCTTATTTTGGCCGATTTAAACAATATAAAACAACATAAAACAGAAACATTTTAATGTTCTGATAGCGATCCCTATGTAGAAGAATCACTTGACACCTCCATCTGCATTCCACGCGTCATCAATGACATCATGTGAAAGCAACCTAGCTACAAGTTCAAAAAACTAAATGTATTAATCCGCGGGTCACGTGTGTTCTGAACCATGGGTTGTGATTCGTACAAATCACAGATTAACCGTGATCCGTTACACTTCTACAATCTTGGGTAAACACTGCGGTGAAGGACAGTGTGACAGTTGAACAGATTATTGGAAAATAAATACTGAAAATAAATCATGTAGAACAGGAAGTTGGTGTTAAGCGTCTGTTATTGATTGGATGTTTAAAATGTGGGCATCACACTCAAAATTGGGGCTAATTAATTAATTAATTAAATTATTATGGGGCGTTCACACCGGATGTGCCTTGCTCGAGTAAATCATGATATTCACACATAATTAGACACTTGAACATCTTGAGTTTACTCGCTTCATTTGTGCGTGCATTTTGCTTCACAACAGATGCAAAATCACTTCAGTTTCATTGCAAAATGGCTGACATGGGATTTACAGACATGTGATCAGCTGAGGACAAAAAAAGACGACGAGATTTAGAAGAAGATTTAAATAATATTAATAATAATAGAAATAATAAGTCTAAAAATATATACATTTTCATTTATTCATTTTCTTTTTGGCTTAGTGCCTTTATTAATCTGGGGTGGCCACAGCGGAATGCACCGCCAACTTATTCAGCATAAGTTTTACACATTGGATGCCCTGGGAAACACACATACACACTCATATACACTATGGCCAATTTAGCTTACCCAATTCACCATTACCACGTGTTTGGACTGTGGGGGAAACCGGAGCACCCAGACGAACCCCTGCAAACACGGGGAGAACATGCAAACTCCACACAGAAATGCCAACTGACCCAGCCGAGGCTTGAACCAGCGACCTTCTTCCTGTGAAGCGATTGTGCTACCCACTGCGCCACCATGCAGCTAAATATAAATATTCTTTATATAAATATTTGTTATTGGCCACACAATTTAAGTTTCTTTTTTTTTGCTTTATCAGTTTAAATGTTTAGCAGTTTAACAGTCACCTAAATAATGTTTAATAAGTTTATAATTATACCTCAATGTCGGGACAGATCCACACAGTGCCGCTAGATGGCGCCACTAACTCGGTTAGTTCCCTTGTGTCCAAAGAATATTATTTTCTCTGAAATTTAGTGACTCTTTATTCCACTCGGTAAATAAACTACTAGTCAGTCAACAATTTGAACTGTAAAAATATTAAGTTCAGCTAAACTGAGCAGCCTAATATGCTTCAACAATTCACTGCATTGCTAAAAAAAGTTTATCACTTTCCCTTTCCTTCAGCATAGTCCCTGTTTTTAATAGGTTTAATTAATTATAAAATATATTTTTTTAAACTGGCATTATCATCTAAACAATTTCAGGTATTCCATTTCAGGTGCTATAGACTGATTTCACACGCCGCTATTAAAAAAGCGAAATCGAGGGTGCGGTGGGAAGAAACCCAGAAGTATAGCGTGAGTCACACAGGAATGTTGTGTACCTGGCTGTATATCTTATCAGCAAAGAGAAAGCGACACAAATAGATCATTTCACTGTCTTTCGAGTGACCCGAAGGTCCGTTCTGAAAGGAAAGTGAAAATAAAACGGGATATCAGACCTCATTTTCAGCTAAGTTAAGTGAAATGC